>PVJS01011669.1:0-45286 GCA_004027185.1 Glis glis | reverse complement strand
TACCGGGGATTAAACGCAGGGGCGTTCTACCTCCGCGCTACACCCCCGGCCCTATTTTTTTATCCTTTATTTTGAAACCGGGTCCCACGAAGTTTCGGAGGGCCTCACTAAGTAGAGAGAGAGAGAGAGACAGGGAGAGAGAGGGAGAGAGAGAGACAGGGAGAGAGAGAGAGCGCGCGCAAGCTGAGGCTGGCCGCGAACCCGGATCCTCCGGTCTCCCTCCGGTCTCCGCCTCCCAAAGTACTGGGATTACAAGCGTGCACCACCACACCCGGCATACACTTGAAAGTTTTTTTAATGTACAGTCTGTACCATCTCTGCTGTATCTCAGTCAATTTAAAGCCTTTATAATTTTAAGATTGCTTAAAATTTTCATTCTATAATCTTTTGTGATTACCCATTGATTTGCATAAAACTATGGGGATCTGCAATTCCCGTAAAACAATTGAAATTAATGAACTATTGTGAAATTTTCTCCCATGGACATTGTTAAGGATTGCATGTTTAGTGTCTCCTCAAAGCTCCTATGTATTGAAGGTGTGGCCCTGAATGCAGCAGTCTTCAGAGGTGGGGATTTTTGGAGGTGCCTGGATTATGAGGGCTCTAAACTAATTAGAGGATTAACTCATAGATGGCTTCATAACTTAACAGACTATTGAGAGATGATGGAAAGTTCAGGTGGTGGGGCCTAGTTGGAGAAATTAGGTCACTGGGACTGTGCATGCATTCTTTTGAAGGATATAGTTTGTCCCTCCCTGGTGTCTCTGTCTCTGTCTCTCTCCTCTCTTTCTCCTCTCCAGCTATCACAAAGGGAGCAGCTTCGCTCCAACACATATTACCCACCATGATGATCTGCATGGCCACAGGTCCAGAAACAATAGAGCCAAGTAACCATGGGTTAACGTCTCTGACTTTGTGAGTCCAAATGAATCCTCATTCCAAGTTATTTTTCTCAGATATCTTGTTAAAGTGACAGAAAGCTAACACACTCATCCATAGACTTCAAGGGAGGCATCAGGTAGGCATTTCACCATTGTTATCTTTGTATGTTATTTCCAGTTTCCATATCTGTTCTTGAAATGATCCACAGTGGTATTATGAAATGTAGTGGTGCAAGTATGGACAGAAACTACCTTTGAAACTATTATGATAGAATTAATTTGCTGAAAGAAATAGGGAACTGGGATAGAGAGGCCACTGCAGTCTTGTTCCTACCAGAGGTTTCCTTGATCTTCATGAGTACTTGAAATATGTTGAGCTTCACTCTCTTCAATAGTTACATTAGACTTTAAAATATTTGCATTTATGGTTGCATTTAACACTTGTAGACTTTATTTAAAAATGGCAAAATGTATAAATATATCACTAGGGTATTCTTCATAGTCAGAATCCTGAAGACCCAGAGGGTTTACCACTATTTCGAAAGGAGGTGTCTGCATTGTGTTCTTCTTCAAGTTTTATGTGATGTGGCACTAAAGGAAATAACTGGCTTATCATTAATAGTTTTCATAAACCATGGAGTATCCTCTATTGCATGTATCTTTCACTCCTTAAGTCAAGTATAGCGGTGAAACTTATACAATATTAAAAATAAATGGAATTAATATGCTCTGAAGGCAAGAGAACTTAGTTATATAAAATGCTCATTTAAAACCAGAGAAGCATATGATACTTGTCTTTCTGCATCTGACTTATTTCACTTAACATGATGCTCTCCAGTTCCATCCATTTTTCTGCAAATGACATAATTTAGTTCTTTTTTATGGCTTAATAAAAAAGATGTGTGTGTGTGTGTGTGTGTGTGTGTGTGTGTGTGTGTTTATGTGTGTGATCCATGTGAATGGATAAAAAAAATTGATATATATTTTTATCCATTCATCTCTTGACAGATACCTAGACTGACTATATAACTTGGCTATTGTGAGTTGTGGGGAAAAGTAAAAGGGGTTATCGTGAAACTAGAAGGGAGGCCATTAAGGCACAAGAAAGGTGTCTGAGGGAGGGAGAAGAGGAGGGAAGGGGAGTTGATGGGGAGTGAAATTGCTTAAATCATGCTCTGTGTATACACCAGTATGCCACAATGAGAGCCACCATTTTCCACCATTTTTTTTTCTTTTTGTGGTACCGGGAGTTGAACCCAGGGGCGTTCTACCTCCGCGCTACACCCCCGGCCCTATTTTTTTATACTTTATTTTGAAACCGGGTCTCACGAAGTTGCGGAGGACCTCACTAGGTAGAGAGAGAGAGAGAAAGAGACAGGGAGAGAGAAGAGAGAGCTGAGGCTGGCCGCGAACCCGAATCCTCCAGTCTCCGCCTCCCAAAGTACTGGGATTACAAGTGTGCGCCACCACGCCCGGCGAGATCCACCATTTTTATTTATAAAAAATAAAAAAGAGAAATCAGAAAGACAGAATAAGACATTAAAAATAAAAAATAATACATACAGCAAATGAAGAATAGTTGCAAATACAGTAGATAAATCTCCAGTGATATAAAAAAGCACTTTAAATATTAGAGGGATTGTTTTAAGTATACTCACAACCATAAGCCACCTAAAACCAGCCTAACATACAGGATGTCTGATGATCATAGATAACATCTGTTTGGTGTTGGGGGGCACACACATCTAAGTATTCTTTACTTAAGTTGTATAAAACACTTATTTTGTGTAATTTTATAATGGTCTAACTTGAGAAACTTAGAAAGTAAAGACTGATAGATTGCTTTGCACTGTAGTAGTGACCAGACAATTGGGTTACTTTACTCAGGGTGGCCCTGGAATGAGGCTGGCCTCATTAGAAAATAAGATTTCCAGTTTACTTCACAATTTCCTATACTGCAAAGTCAGTTTGACATTCAACATGGTCTCCTCACATCATCCTTAATCATGTTAAGTACATAAAATCCTTCTCTAGCTGCTTATTTATCTAAATGTTACATTTACATAAAGCCAAGTATAAAATAATGCATTGTTTTTATACACATAGATGGCTTTTGTTGTCTTTCTTCATTACAAAGACGTATCTCTCTTTCTTCTCCTGTCTTCTGTATATCTGTCTATCATCCATTTAGCTATCTATCATCTTCTATGCATCTCATGCTACTAAAACTTGTATTACTATAATTTGTGAATATTATATGAATACTGTTTGTTTGAAACATTATAATTTTTTCATATATATTATATGGTAAAACTTAGAATATGCAGAGCGCAGGAGGATGGATGATTGATTAGGTTGCATTATTAGATGGCTGGGATATTAATTCTGCATTTTCTGTCCTGTTTTGTATGGGCAGGAGAGAAGATTATTTTTAGGGTTTATTTTCTTTCTTTTAGTCAGGATCAGTGAAATTTAATAATTATGATGTTTTGATCATTGTATCTTATTTGTTGATTTATTTTTATGGACCTACGTAAAGATTATATTTCATAGGTACCACTTAAATTGGGGGGTACACTTTATTTCTAATCATCTACGTTTTATTTTATTGCTAGTGATGTTTGTAATTCACAATCTATACATTCTTAATGTCTTTATTCCTTGATTAACTTTAGCAGTAAAATCTTGTGGCCTCTAAATTAATAGTATCAAACTCTATGAAGGTTTTGAGAAAAGATGTATCTACTCTGGGGCTCAATCAAAATCTAATAAGAGCAGGAAAATACCCCCAGTGGGGAGATGAAGAGAAAAATAGAATATTTCAAGTTGTAATACAGACACTGAGGACTGGATGTGTGGCTGGCAGTAGGCTAACCTACCGACATATATTGTTGTATGTGTTCCCCAGAAAAATTACAGTATTATTCTTATTAAATGTCGAGTGCTTACTCTATTCTGTAAATTCCCAAAGAAGCTTGTGCAAAGCCTGCCTTCTGGGATGAATAGCAACAGTGTGCTTCATTTGTTGGTGGGTTTCTTGACAGCAGACTTCTGCCCAATTTTATTCTCTATCCAGGGCACAGAGCACACATATTTTGTTAAATGCACGAGTGAATCAACTGTCTGTCCCTTAAGACTGAGGGAGACTCTTATCAGTAGTAGCCTTTTTAGTGGGATTAAATTTAGTGGATTTAGTGGGATTTAGTGGGATTCTTCACGTACTACATTTTCTATTCTATGAAATCAAGGTATATTTGGTGAGATTTGGTTTAAGTGAAGAGTCAATATGTATTTTAAAATCATAAGCATGGTGTATATGGGTCCACATGTTTTATATAGTATTCAAATTTTAATTCTTTTGGAAAGATACTGAGGAGTGGTAAAGTTAGGTCATATGGTGGTTCCATTCCTGGTCTTTTGAGGAACCTCAATACTGATCTCCACCGTGATTGCACTAATTTACAATCCCATCAATAGTACACAAGTGTTCCTTTTTCCCCCCAACGTCCTCACCAGCATTTATTATTCTTTATATTCTTAATGAATACAAACAACTAGAGTTAGATGAAATCTCAGTGTAGTTTTATCTTGTATTTCTCTGATTGCTAATGATGTTGAGTATTTTTCATCAATTTGTTGGCCATTTGCATTTCTTCTTTCGAGAAGTATCTGTTCAGTTCAACTGTCCATTCATTAATTGGTATAATTCATAATATCTAAGTAATGA
Source organism: Glis glis (assembly GCA_004027185.1). NCBI lineage: Eukaryota > Metazoa > Chordata > Mammalia > Rodentia > Gliridae > Glis > Glis glis. The sequence goes on along the minus strand of PVJS01011669.1, from coordinate 40,678 downwards.
AACCAACATAATTGTCCCTCAACAGACGATTGGATAAAGAAAATGTGGTATATACACAAAATGGGATTTTACTTAGCCATAAAGGAAGACAAAATTTGCAAAATATGTCATTTGCAGAAAAATAAATAGAACTAGAGAGTATCACGCTAAGTAACATCATTCAGTTTCAGAAAGTCAAGGGTCGTATGTTTTCACTCATATGTTGAAACTAGAGAAAAATAGGAAAGAAAAGGGACTTTATGAAAATGAGGAGAGACCATTAAAAGAGTGGGAGGGGGATTGAGGGAGGAAGGAGGGGAGGAGACAAAGGAAGCTTGAAGAAGGAAATAGTCCAAATAATGTTATGTTTGTATTGAAGGTATCATTACCACAGTGGTAGCATTAATGGGGACAAAGAAGGGTAGGAGGGTGGGGTGCAGAGAGAAACACACCAAGAGTTGTTGTGTACAAATATGAATGTATCACTTTGACCATTACTACAATGTATAATTATAATGTTCCAATAAAATAAATTATAAGTACCAAGCTGTGGGGACTAACTCACTCAATTGAGATGGCAGAATAAGTGACTGATATATTTCTTTTATTATGTGCACTATCGAGGAGTATTTACATAGTGAAAGGGGAAACACAGTAGACTTGGCTCAGAAAGAGCAAAATTTTTATCCTTGTTCTAGTATTTCATAGCCATGTGGCATAAGCGTTGATAAATTGGTTAAAGTCTCAAAGAATGAACATGAAGTGGATTTGATGCTGTGTGCATTTCTCAGCACAGGATTAATGTACTGCTGAGTACCATGTGGACTTGAAAAGAGATGGGCTCATTAAGGATTATTCACTTCTCCATTACATCTGTTAGTTTACGTGTAGTGGGGCATGAACATATGTGTGTGGGTCTTGGTTTATTTTTCTCCTTTGGGGAAAGAATGAAGGATGATTCAGGATTTGTTTCAGAATAGAGGGAGACACTACAGAAGTGACGCTTTGAGCGTGTGTAAACCTCAGGCCTTGTGTAGTTGCCAAGTCACTAATCCTTGTACTCTTGATTTACAATGACATAATTTTGTTCTTTATGACTGAGCAAATTTTCATTTTTTATCCATTCATCTGTTGACGGACACCTAGGTTGGTTCCATAATTCGACTATTGTGAATTGTGCTTCTAGAAACAGGGTTCTTGTGGTATCACTATAATATTCTGACTTTAGTTCTTTAGATAAGATACCAAGAAGTGGTCTAGCTGGGTCACATGGTGGTTCCATTTCTAGTCTTTTGAGAATCCTCCGTACTCTTCTCCATAATGGTTATAATAACGCCTTTGAGATTCTGCCTTTCAACATCAGAATTGCATGAAAACTTAACAAAGAGGCCAATTTTATAATCAATCTTTATTTGAATATTCTCTATAATCTAAAAAATTCAGAAAGCAGCATTGAATACATCTGGGCACAATTCTTTTTGCAAGTTTTTCCTGAACATTAAGAGTCTATAAGAACAATGTGTTTATTTCCATTAATGCTTCCTTATATCTTGAAGTTACATGTCACGTGTCTGTGACACATGTTTAATTATAAATACTACAAACATATAAGTACACATAATTTTCAAAACTCTGAAGAACTTCATAGACACATTTTTTTAAAAATTAGTATAACTCGTGCTTCAGATAAGGAATTATCATATTAATAGGGTTTTATTTACTTAGAGAAGACATAGTAGTATGTTTATTAAGAAATGATACACTTTTTATTTTTGTAAAGTTTTTTAGTTATGAGATTTTCATTTTGAGAACATTACCTTTTTTAAAAAAAATCTGGAACTGTGTTTGCTGCTTCAGAGACTATTTATATTGCATGGGAATGATGACTTTTGTGACAAATGAAAACTTGTAAAGCTGTGAAATATACATACTTTGGGAAGATGAAAAATTTGGTGTTCCCTATGTAGAATAAGTTAGTCAGTCTATAGATTTAACTACTATTCCTGGTCCTGCTTGCAATTTACAAATAAGGAAAAAAATTTTATCTTATATAGATATTATGATGATATATTTTGCCACTATTTTAATAAGTATTGGTAAACCTATTTTTGACCATTAGAATTGGCATAGCTTATTTTGGGGAAAGTTAATTTTAAGCCACTTTATTAGCAATGCATATTTTTAAAAATGATTTATCAGTGCATTGAAATTATACATCATAGTGAGGTTCAGTGTGTTAAAAAACATGCATGCACATAGGTCTTTACCTCAACATCTCACCCCTACTCCCTTCTCCCTCTCTCCTCCCGATATAAGTTACTGAGATTGTTAAAAATACCTTCACGTATTGCTATAGTATTTTTGAAGTGTTTCCTTCATCGATTCTCTTTTTTACCCTTCTCAATTCCTCCCTAAATTCCTTTCCACTATTCTACTGATCCCTCTCCTCATTTATCTGAAGTCCTTTTACTTCCTATTTTCTCTTTAGCATCTACATATGAGAGAAAACATTTGACCCTTGACTTTCTGTGACTGACTATTCTCACAGCATAATATTTTCCAGTTCCATTTATTTTCCTGAAAATGACATAATTTTGTTCTTTATGACTGAGCAAATTTCCATTTTTTATCCATTCATCTGTTGACGGACACCTAGGTTGGTTCCATAATTTGACTATTGTGAATTGTGCTTCTAGAAACATGGGTCTTGTGGTATCACTATAATATTCTGACTTTAGTTCTTTAGATAAGATACCAAGAAGTGGTCTAGCTGGGTCACATGGTGGTTCCATTCCTAGTCTTTTGAGGATCCTCTGTACTCTTCTCCATAATCGTTATAATAATTTACCTTCCAACCAACAGTGAATAAGAGTTCCTATTTCCCCACATCCTCACCAGGATTTTTATTGTTTGTATTCTTGATGATTGCCATTCTAACTGGAGTTTGATGAAATTTCAATGTAATTTTTATTTGCATTTTCCTGATTGCTAGTGATATTGAATATTTTTTCATATATTTATTGGCCAATTATGTTTATTCTTTTGAGAAGTATCTATTCCGTTCTGTTGCCCCTTATTTGACTGGGTTATTTGTTTTATAATGTTACATTTTTTTTAGTTGTTTATGTATTCTGGATATAAGTTCTTTATCAGAGGAATAGCTGACAAAGATTTTCTTCCATTCTCCAGGCTTTCTATGCTCCATTTTAAATGTATTGGTGCATTGTAATCATACATCTTGTTGAAGTTCAGGGTGATAGAGGCATACAGGCACACAGTACTCATTGAGCCCACCCTAGTTCCCACCCCATTCACTTCCCCTCCCCTCCCCTCCTTCCCATGCTCAGCACAATGATAGACTTTGATAAATTTGTATATGTACATCATGTCCATTGAGATGTTTCCCTCTTCAAGTCTTCCTCCCCCATCCCATTTCCCTCCTTCACTCCACTAAGGTTTCTCCTCCTTTGTTTGGAATCTCTCCTACATCCCAATTTCTCTCTAGCTTCTGCATATGAGGGAGAACATTTGACCTTTCACTTTTTAGGACTGACTGATTTCACTTAGCATAATACTCTCCAGTTCCCTCTATTTCCCTGCAAATAACATAATTTTGTTATTTTTTGATGGTCGTGTAGAATTCCATTGTGTATGTATCCCATAGTTTTGTATTCCATTCATCTATTGATGGATATCTCAATGGGTCCTCATTTGGCAATTGTGAATTGTGCAGCTATATACACAGATACATATGAATTAGTCTGGTAGTTTGGTTTCAGTTGTTTTGAGTAGATGCCTAGAAGTGGTATTGCTGGGTCATATGGTAGGTTCATTCCCATTCTTCTGAGGATTCTCCATACTGTTTTCCAAAGTGGTTTCACTAATTTACAATCACACCAACAGTGTATTAGTTTCTACTTCTCCATACCCTCATCATCATTTGCTATTGTTTGTATTTTTAATGATTGCCATTCTAATGGGGGTTAAGTGAAATATCAGGGTAGTTTCGATTTGTATCTCTCTGATTGCTAATGATATTGAACATTTTTTCGCACATTTATTGGCCATTTGTATTTCTTCTTTTGCGAAGTGTCTATTTAGTTCACTTGCTCATTTTTGAGTGGGTTATTTGATTTTTTAGCGGTGAGTTTCTTGAATTCTCTGTATATTATAGATATTAGTCCTCTATGAAAAGAGTAACTGGCAAAGATCTTCTCCCATCCTGTCAGCTCTCTCTTGAGGTTCTTGATAAGTTCCTTTCCTGCACAGAAGCGCTTCAGTTTAATGCAATCCCACATTTTAATCCACATTTTAATTTTTGTGCCTTTGGGGTCTTGTTGAGGGAGTTTTTTACCTGTACCTTTATGTTGGATTATTAGTCCCATGCCCTCTTTAAGTAACTGCAAAGTCTCTGGTCTAATTTTCAGGTCTTTGTTCCATCTTTAATTAACTATTGTGCAGGGTGAGCAAAGTGTCTGGATACAAAACCAATCTAAAATAATCAGAAGCTTTTCTGTATGCCAACCATAAATCCACTGAAAGGGAAATCCAGAAGACATTTCCATCTACAATAACCCTCCAAAACAATAAAATACTTAGGAATATACCTAACCAAGGAGGTAAAAGATTTCTACAATGTAAATTACAAAACATTGAAAAAAGAAATTGAAGAAGACCTTAGAAGGTAGAAGAATCTCTCATGCTCTTAGATAGGCAGAATACATATCATCAAAATGGCCATTCTTCCAAAAGTGATGTACAGATTCAGTGAAATACCCATTAAAATACTATGGTCATTTTTCACAGATATATATAAGAATCAGTCCTTAAATTCATTTGGAACAACAAAAAATCTTGAGTAGTCAAAATAGTTCTCAGCAATAAGAGCCATGCAGGAGGTATCACAATACCTGACTTCAAACTATACTACAGAGCCATAGTAATAAAAACAGCATGGTATTGACAAAAAGTAGACACATAGACCAATGGAGCAGAATAGAAGATTCAGAAACAAACCCACAAACTTACAGCCAATTTATTTTTAAAAGGGGGCCAAAAACATACACCAGACAAAAGCTTCTTCAGCAAATGGTACTGGCAAAACTGGTTATCCATATGCAGATAAATGGAAATAAACCCCACTCTCTCTATGCTCTTGAAGTTATTTACGTATTTATTTAATTATTTTTATTTATTTATTTATTGGTACTGGGGATAGTAACTGAGAGTGTTCTCCCTCTGAGCTACACCCCTGGACCTTTTTACTTTTTGTTTTGAGACAGGGTCCTACTAGGTTGCTGAGAGTCTCATTACATTGCTCAGGCTGTCCTTGAACCTGCAATCCTCCTGTTTCAGACTTACAAGTACTGGGATTAAGGGTTCACAACACCATGCCCAGTCACAGAAGCTTTTTAATTTGACATCATCCCATTTGTTGATTCTTGGTTTTATTTCCTGAGCTTTGGGGGTTTTATCGAGAAAGTCTCTATCCGTGCCTCTATTTTGGAGAGTTGGTCATATGGTTTCTTCTAATAATTGCATAGTTTATGGTCTAATTCCTAGGTCTTTGATCCATCTTGAGTTGACTTTTGTGCAGGTTGAGAGATGGGTATCTAGTTTCAATCTTCTATAGATGAGTATCCAGTTTTTCCAACATCCTTGTTGAAGAGGCTGTCTTTTTTCTAGTGTGTTTCTGGCTCCTTTGTCAGTGCATTGCAATTATATATCATAGTGAGGTTCAATGTGTCAAAAACATACATGCACATAGCTCTGTGTGTATTTCTCTGGCTATATGTGTGCAAATTTGTTTTTGTATATTCTGTCCCATTGGTCTGTTTGGTTTTTGTGTCCATACCAGGCTGTTTTTTTTTTTTACTATGGCTCTGCAGTATAGTTTGAAATCAGGTAATGTGATGCCTCCAGCAGTGCCCATTTTGACAAATCTTCCCACCGATACTTTTTTCCCACATCCACATCCAAGTAATGAAAGTGCTTATAGGACATAGAAGGACATTCTTCTGTAGCTCTAGATTGATATAACGGCAAATGCAAACCCAGTAATTGGGTAAAATATCTGAAAACCATATGAAATATTTTTTCCAAATTTGTATATTAGGAAGTCATAAGATGTGTACAAAATAAATTTTGTTTGGGATAGAGAATAACAAGGAGTGGATCTGAGACCTCATCTCCTGCCCAGGGTCTTTTTGCAGCAAGATAGGAATAATTCGTTGCATAGATAGGTGGCCTGGGAGCCTTGGTAAGGCCTCCAGTGGGACAATTAATTGGCATCCTGTCCTACTGGTTACTGGGACTTCAGCAGCCTTCTTAGTACACTTGAGTAAGAATGAATCATTATGCAATGCAGCAGTCTGTCCAGGCCTTCAAGTTCCTGCATGATGCTCAATTAGTGGAGATTGGCTGATGCTATCTAGATTAAGGAACCCACACAGCAGTAAAGAAATTGTAGATGTGCAGACAACCAAAAGCTCTGGGTGGCACTGTGGCATATGCTAGGAAATCCTCAAGGTCTGCTTTAGCTGCAGCATAGAACAGAAACCAATCCATTCTAGTGACTTCTTCCTAGGAGCCAGAATTGCTGTCTGGCCATGTCTAGGTGCAAGTGACTCTGGGAGTATTTTGTGTTGCAGACACTGCCACTCAATACAAAACTGAGATCCTATTAGTAAGAAAGAAAAAAGAGAGCAACCAGCCTATGTCATAACATACCAAGAGGCTGGAAGCCCAGTGGGTCTCATTAGTCAGAGCTAAGGCCAGTCTAGGATTATGCAATTAATTTGCATTTGACCATATCCTAGAGCACTCTATGCTAAAGAAATGGATGCACTTTTATTGTCACATCCACACTGGAGATGGAGCCTTATTATAATATAATCTTATTATATTATAGTAGTAAAATGTCTCAACATTAACCACACAGTGTTTTACATTTAATAAGATAAAATTGGTAATAAAATTAGTTTTCTGTATCAGGCTACTCCTTTTTAAAAATACAATAATAATTAGGATGACTATAAAAAAGGAGAGCCATTCTTAAAGAGATTTACAAATTTAATGCATTCTGGGATTGAATAATCGCCTGAGGTTTGAGGAGATCACAATTTTCTGATCTTCCTATCTTTCTTTTTCCCAGTGATATAATATTGGTAGAGTATGATTCACCAAAAACTCGATGTCTGAAAGTATTAAGATGTCCTTTCACATTTAATACAACTGTGACAGCTGCCTGGCAATCATGAAGAATAATGATGTGGAAGAATTTCAAAAATGGCTTGGGCATCAGTTGGTGTCATTTGTCATCCAGAGACTTCATTCCTGCTAAAAAATGTCCATGAAAATTATAGGAATCAATTTATTTGCTTACAGTTATATAGAGAGATGATTTTATACTTAGAGAAATAACACAGAATCATAGGAAACATGTCAGCGCAAGTGTACTTAAGAAAACTATTTAGAGAAATTCACTTGATCAGTTATGCAAATTGGTGATCATTATAAAGTATACTAGTTAAGGTCTGAAAAAAAACTGTTTACATGTACCTAAATTTAGCAGGTTTAAAAGAACTTTAGTGTTTTGAGTCAGTAGTTTTAATAAGTTCCTTGGTAACTTATCTGTATACATGCTATATTATCTTTCACTTATATTCTTATTCTTTGTACTCCTTTTTGGATGATGTATTAAACATTTGGGTCTGTAATTATTTGGGTTCAGATCTATGGAATCTGAAGACATTATGGTCATATGCCCTTTCCAGATTTGAAAAAAAATCACTATTATTTTCCTTTTCTAAATTTAAACCAAACTCTTCGGAATCTAGCCATTGAGATCATCAATAGTTTTAAGAATTTATATGTTGAGTGTACAATTTAAGATACTTTATTATTCACAGTAGCACTCAATGAAAACTACTTTTAATTTGCTAAAAGTGATTCCTTTATCGTGCCTTACGTCATGGAAGCATTTTTGTTGTTAAAATACTTTTCTGGTTTCCAGGAAGAAATGTATGATAGTGGCATTTCATTGACACCAAGTTTATCTAACCACATATTGGTCTGGGTTCCTAAATGTCAGATCATGTCTTAGAAATTCTCTTAGGAGGATGAGGCTGTCTAAATCTTATTGGTTTGAGAAATATTTTCACTAGAGAGCCAAACCATGGTGAAGAACGAGGACCTGGGTTTTCATCCTTCTTTTTCCACTTATTTTCAATTGTTCCTTTTTCACAGGGAAATAGTTCTTATACCACAAGCAGAGGGCTGTAACACTGCAGAGATCCAGGGTACCATTATCTGGACCAGCAGTTCTAAATTTCAACTTTTGGGCTCCTCTATAGATGAAATCCTTAAGATATATTTAAAGGTTGACAGGTATGACTCATTCTCGGTACTCACATTCTTTTGGGGCACAATTTATATATTTTAATCAAAACTTCAAAGGACTTTAATCCATAAAGATTAAGAACCACAGATCCACATGGATCCAGACAAACCGTTTTATTCAGGAAGTGGTGGGGCCAAGGCTCAAAAGAGCAATGGGTTTGAAGCTTCTCAGTTTCTGTTCAGGGTATTCTCCATAAACCACACTCCCTCTCATATGATGAAGGTAAGTTTTCTCTGGAGAAGAAATATTATTTTCTTTTTTTTCCCTGTGATGTAATAAGTGGATCTGTTTCATAGACAAGTTCACAATCTTATGTTCAAAAGGAAAAACACCTTTGGGGAAGAAAAAAGAAAATGAGAACCAAATATTGTGTGTGTGTGTGTGTGTGTGTGTGTGTGTGTGTGTGTGTGTATGTGGTGGTGTGTGCATGTGTATATCTGCTGTATGGATATGGTGCTATGCACAATTTTGGGATTTTCTGCATGAAACCCTTGCTGTGTTCCCACATCTCAACCCAGAATCTCTATCCTGGCCAAGATTCCCAGCAATAGACAGGTACTTTTCCAAGTCAACAAATTAGAGCTCTTGCTCATTAATATCTCCAAATGTGATTTGAAAGTGATCAAAGATGCCAAAGACAGTAAATACACAGAAAAATCCAGAAGGCTTGCCTTCCATGTCTCTTGTGGACAGCCTGCCTCACTTTCAGGTAAGAAGCTGAGTAACAAAATAAACACATTTATATGACTGTCTAAACAGACCTTGTGCCTGGTTATTATAAGCCAGGCTACGTCTTTAATTATTTTTTATGTATATACCCTTCCAGCCCTTTTACACAGCTTGAACACAGTGGACATACATTTCATTCAAGTAGAGAAAAATAAATAAATGGATAAACACACAAATTTAAGCCTACTCAGTGGAAATATAAATCACTATTTCTTTTACATTTTAGTGCATAATCCATCCTTTGGAGCTAGCTGCTTTCCTAAATAATTATTAAGTATATTTGAGCTATGCACACTGAAAACAAATGATTTTCCTGAGCCGATCCTGCCTGTGCTTGTCTGAGACGCTCTGCAAATCTGCTTCAATGGTTTCCTGTGCCCCAGTTCTTCTTCCTGTGATACTAATTACTCATACTCTGTTTACCACTTTTTGTCATTTAAATCTGCAGCTGACATGACTATGGGGATGAGATATTTTTACATGCAGCACACATGTGCCTTTAGAAAGTGCACCGCACACAGCTTTCAGGAGGGAAATTAAGTCTACCCATTCACTTTCACAGTTTTGATACGTGCACGGGAAAACGCACTCCAAATAAATTATTCTATAATGCATAACTTTTTTCTTGATTTAGAAAAACTTTCAAGGAAAATGATTCCCTAAATTTATTAAATCTACTGCTTTATATTAAATGAGAGCTAAAATTTAGTTTAGCAGTTCATGTGCAAACAAACAGTAGGGAGATTCTTAACCCAAAATCTGGTAACGGAAGAAAAATGTAAGTTCTTTATTAGTCAGCTCAGGCTACCGTAATGAAATGCTACTGAGGTTCCTTAGATAATAGGCATTTATTTCTCAGAGTTTTGGGGGCTGGATGTCCAAGGTCAAGGTTCAGTAGGCTTTGTGGCTAGAGAGGACTCTCTTCCTGGCCTGCAGATAGCTCTCTTCTCCCTGGGTCTTCACATTTGACATCTCTGGCCATACAACTTTCTTATTTATTTGTTATTTATTTATTTATTTATTTATTTATTTATTTATTTATTTTTGTGTGTGGTACTGGGATTGAACCCAGGGGTGTTTTACTTCTGAGCTACACCACCATCCCTATTTTATTTTTCATTTTGAAGCAGGATCTCACTAAGTTTCAGAGGGCCTCACTAAGTTGCGGAGGCTGGTCATGAACCTGCAATCTCTCATTTTATAAGAATATTAATCCCATCATGGGGCCCTGACTTCACATAAACCTGATTACCTCCCACAGAACCTGGTATCGAATCTCATCACCTTGGGGCTAGAGTGTCCACATAGGAACTCCGGAGAATCACACACATTGAGTCCACAACAGGCTGGTCACGTGTTTCTAATTCAGCCATCAATTTACTTCTTTGGGTACTCTAAATTATACATTAGCATTTATTACTTAATGCTTCTACCTTCAGAGGGAGAATTGAAGTCTTCTTTCCCACTATTGCCCATACACTCTGTTTATAATTTGTATATGACCATTACATCCTATGTAATATCTCTTTATATCTCCATCATGATCCTAGATGGCGTAATGTCCCTGCAGTGTGCAAACTCTAATAAGGTTGGTGTGGTGGCTGCTTTGCAGGGCTCAAGCTCTTATGCTTTTATCAACCCTTGAGTGGCTTGACCCCATCTGTGACTTACCTCTAATCACTAGAGTAGGACAAAAGTGATGAGTTCTTACTCCTGTGATTAGGTTACATTATGAACATCTCTCCATTGCTAGCAAATTTATTACTTCTTCCTGGCTAGTTTTGAAAGAGCAAGCGTCCATGAAGATTATAGCCACATGGAAACAATGTCTTCCCACATTCTGGGAGGAAGCTTAGAAGTGAATCTTTCCCAGGTTGAGTCTCACATCAATCACAGCTCCGACCACCACCTGTGCAGACTGCTGAACACCCAGCCCAGCCATACAGTTAGCTGACCCATGGAAACTGCCAGGTGATTAAATATGCATTGCTTCAAGATGTTGAGTTTGAGGCCATTGATTAAAAAGCATTTTAAAACTAATACATTGGGCTGCGGATGTAGATCAATCATTAAACTTTGCATGTATACACCCTGGGCAATGCCCAGCACTGCAAAAAACAAACAAGAAAAAACCCACAACAACAATAATCCCCCTAATACATGCATAGTTTACTACACCAATTTTCAGTAGAAGAAGCCATCATCAAAAGTTAGATGACAAGCCCAAGAAAAAAAAAAGAAATTTGATAGGAAAAAATCAAAATCTGCGTCTAACTCCAGATTAAAACATAGATTGAGCTGGGCATGGTGATGCATGCCTGTAATTTCAGTACATGAGAGGCCGAGACAGGAGGATCACAGGGTCAAGGCCAAAATGTAGTTAACTTATTGAGAACCTGTTTCAAAATGAAAATAAAGAAACAAATAAAACAGGGCTGGGGGTGTAACTTAGATGTAGAGTGCCCCTTGGTTCAATCCCCAGCACCACAAAAAGGAGACAAACATGTACTATGCATCACATCGTTTTACCCTTTGAAGCCTCCCTGCCTCCTCTGAGTGACGGGAAGTGGTTGTTGCTGGACAGTACATTTTTCTGGTTCACCCTGGCAGCAGCAAGTGTCTTATATTTATCATCACATAGATGTGTGTTTTCTAAGAAGCAGCCATAGAGGCACTCGTTCTTTCTCCAGGATGAGGCAGGACAGAGGCAAGCCCACTGAATCCCAGGTGTCCCCTTGGGTATAAGTCAGCTGTGAGGCACCTGTTAGTCAGTCTCTCCTCTTCTAGCCCCCTCTTCTCCACCTGCACCTGTTTTCCTGCCCACTTCTCTAAGGAGTTTATATGCCCCTGATAATAATACCGAATCATCATTTTATGGTATAAACACATTTGCAATGCACAAAAATCCACACCCATTTTTATAAAGTTAATAACTGCATTTCTCACGGGCCCTCCTGCTGAAGGGGAGACACTAGAAGACTTCTCATCACAAATGAAACACACTGAGGCTGCAGTTCTGAGATAAGATGTCTCTTTGTCATTAGACATTTCTTAGAAAGACAAAGAGAAAAGTCCACCTGCAGAGAGTTAATCCGGCATTGGTTTTTCAAGATAATGTTATGAGGCTGCCAACGGGTGCCTATCTAGCAGGGTGAGGTGCTGGAGATGCTGAAAAATATATTGTTTTTTCCTCTTTCTATAAATGCCATTTCCCTCCTTGGGACTACTTAATTTCTGCGTTCAGTTTCTTTCCTATCTCTTCAGACCAAAGCCGTAGAATCAGGGTGAAGCCAGGAAATTTCTTCAGCTCCTAGCTTTTTAAGGGCTAGCCAAGAGCTCTAGAGAGAAGGGCATTTTACAGGCAACAACTCCAGTAATTCATGAGATCTTACAACCTATTGCATAATTATGTATTCAAATATTTATAGAGATGAGAATCAGCGCCATAATGCAGATGACAGGCATGATTTACGGCCAGGCTTTCGCTTTCCCGCTCTGGACTAAACGATGCTCCCTTGCTACAGCTAGTTGGTACTCATGATCAATCGCAAAACAACTACCAGCTAAGCCCAGAACAAGGGTGGGGAAGAAAGAAACGGAAGGGAAGAGAAACATTCCTTTTCATTGCTTCTTCCCTGCCAGGTCTGTATATTCTTTGAAAAATCCACATACTCCATCAAGGGTGACTGACTCCTGCTGCAGGAAATTAACCTGGGTGGATGCTGGGGAAGGCTATGGTTCATGCCAGTAAAAAAAAAAAAAAAAGAAAAGAAAAACTACATCTTGCTGCTCGTCCTACTCTCCTAATCATCTGCCCAGGAATCCATGCTGCATAATAACTATATGCAAAAATCAGAACATATGGTGCAGAAAACTAATTACTGTATCAATATTTCACTTTGTTGTCAGTGATGGAATCTTTATGGCAGTTCTACAACTGTAGCTGAGTAGCAATGCCAGAGTGTTAACTACTGTCAATAGCGAGTTGCAGACTTCGCGGAGGAGCTTCAGCTTCCTGCCCTGTCTCAGGGAGTTACGCCTCTTCTGTATTTATGAAGTAGTGCGACCTCTAGAGGGGTGCAAACTGACCTCATAAGCAGTCATCCTTTATCATGATCAAGCCTAATTAGGAGCCATATGTGCCCATGTCTCACACACCATAGATATACAACTTAATATAAAACCTGCTCAAACTCCAGGCTCTAAATCAAAACTGTCACTTAACAATGGAAAGAAACGTTCATTGTGCAAACCAAGCTGTTAGGAATGATGGGACAGGAAGTCGGGGTATGGTACAGATGGACACGGGACCATGACAATGCTGGTGGCTGCTGTTAACACTGAGAAGTTGGTGCTTATTAGACAGTCCTGTAAACATTTTTCACAAAGAACCTCTCATTAAATGCTTAAAGCAACCTACCAGGCATCTATTCAATATGTGGGGCAACTCAGGCAAGAGCTTTTAACTATCTTGCTCCAAATCATTCAACTACTGAATTGCAAGGGTGGGTTTCAATGCAGTTATTATGAAACAATAAATTGCCATTAAACATTGATATATTCTTCATCTCTACTGTGATTATATATGGGCCATGCCTTAAATTATTAGATTAAAGAAACCTTACTGCAAGCCAGGCATGGTGGTGCATGCCTGTAATCCCAGTACTTGGGAGGCTGAGACAGGAGGACTGGCAGGCTCAAGGCCAGCCTCAGCAACTTAGGGAGGCTCTCAACAGCCTAGTCAGACCCTGTTTCAAAAATTTTAAAAATAAAGTAGAGCAGGGTGCAACTCAGAGGTAAATTGCTTCTGTGCTCAATACCAGTGCTCCCCCAAATGCTCTCCCACCACACACAGAAGCTTACTGCATATAATAATTGAGAGAGAATAATAAAAATGCACATAAATTTTGACCCAGAGAATCTTTTGGTGGACATTTTTTTTTTTTTTTTGCGGTACCAGGGATTGAACGCGGGGGCGTTCTACCTCCGCGCTACGCCCCCGGCCCTATTTTTTATACTTTATTTTGAAACCGGGTCTCACGAAGTTGTGGAGGGCCTCACTAAGAGAGAGAGAGAGGGACACTGAGAGAGAGAGAGCGAAAGAGAGAGAGAGAGAGAGAGAGAGAGAGAGAGATCGCGTGCGCGAGCTGAGGCTGGCCGCGAACCCGGATCCTCCGGTCTCCGCCTCCCAAAGTACTGGATTACAAGCGTGAGCCACCACGCCCGGCCGGACATTTTTTTAATATGAATGTGTATGTAAGTCCTTGTGGTGTGGTCATGATTAAAGACTGTATACAATGTAAAATTCTACTTGTAGTCCAGTAGGTAAATAATTATGATAAACCAATATAATGAAATGACAACACATCCATTCAGAAAAATTAGGTACATTTATGTATTCAGATATGGTGACATTGCTAGGATATAGTATGATAGTAAAAAAAAATCAAGATCTAAAATAATGTTTAAGTTGAGTGCTTATAGATAGAACATACGGATGCAAAAAATACTTTATATACAATCTTCAGAGTAAGTTGAGGTCTTGAAGTCCAGGATTGTAGGGATACTGATTTTCGCATCATACTTCATGTGCTTTTGAATTCCTTATGCAAGTAGAGCTGGTGCAATAAAAATCTTGTACATGAGGTAATGGGTCTGATTGCAGAGAGGCTAGCATAGCAGATACCAGGTCAAGCACGGTGACTATGTGCTCAGAGGTGGACTATGAGTCCTCATCTCGAGATTTAATGCACAGGGGGTAATGTCAGGGGGACTGAGGACATCACAGGAGAAGAAAGAATAGAGGGCTGTTTGATGGCAGCCGTGACAGAAGAGCCTACCAAGCCACCAGGTAAAGTTCCTTCAATTAACTGGATTTCATGGAAAATATATATTCTACCCTAGTTTTCTGCTAAAACTCTCCTGGCTGACTCTCTTTGTTTTATTCCAAGGACCGAAATGCCTCATAGAAATGTCAAGTGGGGAAAACTGAAGGCACTTTTCTAACACTTGACACTACTGGGTAGTGACAGAAATGGGATTAAATTGCCGGCTTCCTGATTTTGAATTTGTTCTTTTTCAATACTGAATATAGCGGAAGGTATGTTTCACTCCCCTGAATAGGAGAAGGAGAGACTGGGGAAGGAGATGTCAGCAAGAAATACACTGGAAACAAATACAACGGTGTGCCAGGTATGAGGCTGTGGTCCAAGTTCCCTGTGGAATTTTCTGGACATAAAATTGATTTTCAACAGAAAATATAGCCCCAGCTGCTGGTGCCCCAGGCTCTTACATGGTGCACAGTGCCCTGTGATGGTGCATGAATAAAATGTGCTAATAAGTGTCTGGGTGCACAGAGGCCATCGACCACATGACAGGCTTCAGCATTTATTGTCTGCAACAAGCCCAGGGATATTTTCTCAGGCTCTTGTCTGGGTGGCTCCAGCTGAGGGAGCCTTTGAGAAGATGGCCACACGTGTTGGCTTTTTAAATGAGCATTCTTACCTGGATGGACAAGTTTCCTTTTGTGAATTATAGGGGACACATAACTGAGAAATCAGGCATTAGGAAAGCGGGGTTTTACTAAAATTGTCCCATCTGGGCAATTTCCTCTAGCTTCTCTTTTCTTATCTCCCACTAACGCTGGAAACAGAATGGACCACATGCATACAAGTGCCATGCTCGCGGGTCATCAGTGTGAATTTTTAGCAGGAATGGGAGGAAAGAAATAGAAAACCAAGGTTCCCAGGGAAGGTGAATCTGTGAATAAAAGATCCAGAACGTTATGACTTGTCTAAGTGCCAAAGTTGGCTTGGTCAGACACATCGTGATCACATCATTCCAAGTATTCAGGGTTTATTTTTATGAAAAAAAGCAATCCTATATACTGTTTTACTTAAAAAATATATATAGATATATATAGATATAGATATACAGATATATATAGATATATATATATATAGATATATATATAGATATATATGTATGTATGCATATATAGATACATATGTATGTATGCATATATATACATGTGTGTGTGTGTGTGTATATATATATATATATATATATATGCCTCTGTACAGATAATCATTATATACCATTGGTATAGAATTATAATCTCTGTTTTGGACAGATCAGTAGCCACCTAACAGGTAAGAATTAGAATAAAAACCAGTAGGCAGTAGGTTATTAGCTTCTTCAGAGTATGGCATGGAACTAAAAAAACAATGAATAGCACTTGTGATGCAAGATAGGATTCTAAAAATACATACATAATAAGAGTTTATAATTAATTAGAGTTTCTAATAAGAGTTTATAGCTAAAATACATGCAGTCTGAATTCAGACAATTTTTTTTATTTCCAGTTTCTACCATTTTTTCTCATCACAGATAAGTAATTAAACTTTCTAACACTCAGTTTTAGTAAATCTGGAATAACACTACGTTAAGTTTTAGGATTATTATGAAGTTGTATGTGGATATTCAATTGCTAGAAAACATATTAGCTGTTGAATGCATATTATTTACTAAGAAATGAAGAATACCCACAAGTTTGGATTCCAGAATGTGACCTTAGAGCCATAGTATGAACTACTAGGAAAAGATAAAATTAAGTAGCTTTACAAGGAAGTTTTATATTGCTTTCATTTCTCCCTATATGGCTTAATTCTATATGCCTTCTGCTTCCAGGCCCCAAAGTCAGCTAATAAAATTCACACTTTTAAATTATAAGTTGAATGGGCTGGCTGGGAAACATATCTAACATTTGTAAAAATATTTCTGATAAAAAGTGTGATCAAAACTCCAAACAATAAAAGTTTGTTTTTGACATAGAAACTATTGGTCATTTAGGTTTGCCTGCACTTACTTTAAAATTTTTAACCATTTAAAGTTCTTTATATTATTTCTTGATGCTTTGACATATTATAGATAATATAGTATATAGAATCATCACCTTATTCATATAATTTTATTTCCAGATATCTCAAATCATGACTTTTTCTCCTTTTCTCCTCATGATATATAACTGCAAGGCTATTTCTAGAAGATTTTTAGAATGAATTAATCTCTTTTAAAATATACTTTTATGGGTACATTGCAATTTAACATAATATTGAGGCTCAGTGTGATAAAAACATACATGCACATAGCACCTGGAATGTAATGATATTATCGAATTTAAATTGAAAAAAACACTAGTTTTAAAAAAATTGAGTTTCAAAATATACTTCATATAACTTACCATTAATATTTAACCTCTTTTAACAGTATGGTTTTTCTGACTGGACAGAATTTTCTAGTATACGTTTGTTTCTATTGCATTTGATAGAACTTCCGATTTTCAAATAAATGCACGTACATACACACACGATTAGGAAGAATAAATTTTTTGATTAAAATTATTGAGTCCGACAGGGGAAGCCTTCTGTCTTAATAAAACAGTGTTCAGAATAGCAACGACTTCAGGCTAAATCAATATTAAATCCTTCAACAGAATCACGTGCGTACCAGTTCACACTTGCAATCAACCTCTTTTTTCTGCTGACAGAAACCAGAGCTATCAGTCACTTCTTAGGAGGAAACTTTCTAAACTGTCCAGCTCAGGGGCTCCTTTTCCCTTCGAGCAGCTGAGTCATCGCCTATCTGCATTAATCACCACTGGTAATAAAGACCTAGCAGCTTCTTCACGGGTAGATGTAGACAGCTTCTGGGAACAGTGGGTATGTCCTTGTCAGTCATGTTATGAAGACAAGGATGGGCAAAGCTCTCTTCCTCTGAGTGAGGTCAGATAAAGAGGCATTGGTTTTGGAGGTGCACGTGATCATGGATGCAAGCATGTTATTCTTTTTAATATTTGTGAACCTTACGTGAACCATAGAACAATTTCTACAGTGGAGCACAATGAATCTTGAAGGTCTTCAATATCTAAACCGAACTGCCTGAGAATATAAGGTACAGGAGCAGTGACATTTTACCAGGCGTCCACACAAATGCTTTCCTTTCAAGGCTTAACTGATGTGTAAAAGAAACGAAAAGGTTTGACACCTGTCAGAATTAATTTTATTTGGTTTCTTAAATACGATTTCTCCCACCAAACTTCCTAATTTAAAACAAAAGAATGCATATTTCTCAAATATTGCATTTTAAAGTCATCTTCAAGGAAAAATAAACTGGCTCCCCAAAATAAATACAATTGGAAAATTTCTAAAGATTCAAGAGATACAATTTCCAAGGTCGCGTCATAGCCACCTGATTTCTTTTCAGCACGTAATCTCATTGCATTTCGCAGAGGGATTTGTTTTCATGCCTATTGGTTCTGCCATGGGATCATTTTAGTAACTGCTTCCCTTTTCCTTAGCTGTGTGTTCACTGTTACCCTCCTGGAGTATGAGTACTTCTCATTTGGTTCCTCCCACTATTTTTGTTTGTTTTGTTTTAGTTCTAGGGATTGAACCCAGAGGCTTTCTTCCTCTGAGCTATACCCCAGTCCTATTTAATTTTTTTTTATTTTGAAACAGGGTCTCACCTAAGCTGCTGTGAGTCTCCCTAAGTTGCTGAGGCTGGCTTCAAACCTGGGATCCTCCTGCCTCAGCCTACCAAGTACTGGAATTACAGGTGTGCCGCACCAAGCCTGCCTTTTCTTTCACTATGGAGTCTCCTTATCTGCCAACCATTAAATACTTTTTTTCCTAGAATTCTGATTTATCACAGAGTTTCTACCTTAGAGGAAGACTTTGAAGCTTCACTTTCTAGAGAGAAAGACACTGAGTCATTAGAATTTGGCATGAAAAAGGTTTTTTTTTTTTTACAATTTATTTCCTGATCTCCTTCCTTCTGTCAACACCTGCTAAGTCGTTGATTTCAGTTCAACCTCATTTATTTATATATTTTTTTATTTTTTTAATTGATCATTGTAATCATACATCTTGATGAGTTTCAGGGTGGTAGAAGTATACATGCACACACCAGTCAATTAGCCCTCCCCCAATTCCCACCCCCATTCCCTCCCCCTTCCCTCCTTCTCTTGCTCAGCATAGTAGTTGACTTTGATAAGTTTGTGTATGTACATCCTGAGCATTAGGGTGTTTCCCTCTCCCCCCTCCCATCTCCCTCAGTTAGGTCACCTTCTTTACTCATCAAAGGTTTCCTCCATCTTTGTCTGGACTCCCTCCTATGCCCTATTCTCCCTAGCTCCTGCATATTAGGGAGAGCATCCGACTTTTCACTTTTTGTGACTGACTAATCTCACTAAGCATAATGTTCTCTAATTCCATCCATTTCCCTGCAATCAAAATTATGTCAAACTCATTTAAGTATCAATAGTGTGTGAGGCAGTGCTTGGAGACAGACAGAATGGAGGATACAGAGGGGAGAAGAGCAAGACCGCTGTCCCTGAGAAGCCTGGAGTCCAGACCAGGAGAGAATCACATACCAAACAGAAATGGGGACATCTGCTATAATAGAGAGTAGGGACACATCCTAAATTGACACACCTCACTCTGCTCCCTGATAACCCTTTCTGGGGTCTTTGATAAATCTTTTACACAGTCAAAGGATTCCAAATCTCAGGAATGTATCTGATAAGCCGATGTGTGAGTATCAGTTTTGTTAAAGCTATCTCCCTTTTGATGTGTGCATCTCTTATTTTCTTTGCTGATCATTGGATAAATTTGTTCTACCAAATGAGTTTTCTACAGAGATAATCAATGAAAGAGGTGTTTGAGAGAGGCTATGAGAATCAACTATTATATTTTATCACTGATCCAGTTTGGACTTGCAGAAATACATGAGGACTACTCAAATGAAAGCAGGGGCTCTGTTATTCATCTCCCCACTCTGTTGATTGTTTCCTAGGCTGTGCAGAACCTATAAATTCCATGTAATCTCATTGGTCTGTCTTTGATTTTTTTGCCTTCAGGGTCATAGCCAAATAATTTTTTGCTCAGATCTATGTCCTGAAGGATTTCTCCATATTTTCTTGCAGTACTTTCATAGTTTTGTGCCTTACATTCAAGTCTTTGATCTATTTTTAGTAAATTTTCATAACTGATGAGAAATAGGGGTCTAGTTTAATTCTTCTGCATGTAGATATCCAGTTTCCCCAACATTGTTTATTGAAGAGGCTTTCCTTTCTTCAATGTGTGTTTCTGCTGCTTTTGTCAAAAATCAGTTGGCTGTAGGTGCCTAGATTTATTTATTTATTTATTTATTTATTTATTTATGTGATACTAGAGATTGAATCCAGGGGTATTCTACCTCCAAGCTATACCCAACTATTCCGATTTTATTTCTTATTGTGAAACAGGGACTCACTAAGTTGCAGAGAGCCTCACTAAGTTTCTGAGGCCGGTTGTGAAACTATGATCCTCCTGTTTCAACCTCCTAAGTACTGGGATTTCAGGCATGTGCCACCATGCCTGACTCTAGATTTATTTCTTAATTCTCTTCTCTGTTCCATTGATACTTGTAACTGTTTATATGCCAGCAACATGCAATTTTTATTACTCTTGCTTTGTAGCATGTTTCCAAGTTAATTCTTGTAATGCCTCCAGCTTGTTATTTTTGCCCAGGATTTATTTGGCTATTTGGGGTCTTGTTGCAGCTCCACATACATTGAAGGAGTGCTTTACCTATTTTCATGAAGAATGCCATTGGTACTTTGATAGGAATTGCATTGACTCTGTAATTTGCTTTGTGTAGTATGGACGTTTTAACAATATTAATTCTTTCAATTCATGAACATGGGATGTCTTTCTATTTTGTGTTCTCTTCAATTTCTCTCAGTGTTTTGTAATTTTTTTATTATAGAGATCATTTACTTCCTTGATTAAATTTACTTTTAGGCATTTTTTGATAGCTATTTTGAGCTACATTGCTTATTTCCTTTCTTTCTCAGGAATTTTGTCATTGATATACACAAATGTTACTGATTATTATATGTCAATTTTGTATCCTGCAAACTTATTGAATTTTTTAGCAATCCTAATAGATTATGTTGGAGTCTTTAGATTTTTCTATATATAAAATTATCTCATCTGTAAATAGGAACAATTTGACTTTCTTCTTTTCTATTTTGATGACCTTTATTTCTTTCTCTTGCCTTCCAATGGAATTTCCAATGCTATGTTGAATGAGACTTTTTCAGTGTTTCATAGCTAAACTTCATGTAAAGTATTTAAATTACCTCCTTTGACTGCCAGCAGCTTTTGCCCTACAGTCATCCCTGTTTGCTATATTCTATTCTTGATAAAATAAGAATGGAATTTCTCAGATCTCTATATCTTAGACAAGATTTGTGCTTGTGCTTGACTCTACTTTCATTTGATTCCCCCAAAGAATTTTACCCCTCTCTTCTGCACACTGATGAGAAACTTCACATGTGAAAGAGGATTATTCTTTAAGTTAAAGAAAACTAAAAGAAATAAAAGAAGACATTTTTTGGAACATGAGAATCTGGTTTCAAGGGCTTATTAAATTTGTAGGTTTGAGAGGTGTACAAAAATATAAGCAGACAAAAACAATATGAGGAAATAAAGAGTGATGAGAAAGAGGAAGGAAGGAATGGAAACAGAGAGAGACAGAGAGAGAGAGAGAGAGAGAGAGAGAGAGAGAAATTCACAATATCACATGAGAATCCTCTATCAAGGTTTAAAAAACACATAAAAGGACTGCCTCTTGATTTGGTGGCTTCAGAATTGACTCAAAATAGTTCTTGTAAACAACTGTGCAGAGAAAATGGTAGAGGATTTCATAAGTGGCTTATTTTTAAGAGGAAATGATAGGAAATCTGATGAAGTCCATGGAGGATGCCTACTAAGTTATACCTTTAAGAAACTACTTGAACAATATTCAAACTATTCAAACTCCCAATTAGAGATAAATAAATTGAAATAATAGTGAGATGTCATTTCCTGCTTCTCTGATAGGCAACAATTAAAAATGGTAATATTACCCGGGGGATGACAGTATCCCACTACTCTGATACACCACTATTTGAAGTGTAAGTCGTTCCACTTTATGAATATCTCCTCAAGAATATACTTTACAATTAAAATCATATTTACTTCAACCCAACAAATCCACTCCTGGGACTCTAGTCCATAATAACATCCTTTAGTATGCGTGCTTATCTGTGCATCAAAACATTTATAGTAGCAATAATAAAGTTATATAAAAAACCATCATCAGGGAATAGCTTAATAAATGATACAGCTAGTGTTAGCATTCAAAATATAAAAATGTAAAGTGATGTAAATTTACATAAACATGTAAAATTAAATGTATACATGTATTTATTTAATAAGAAAAGCTGTATGACACAACAGCTCACCAAGTGATATGCTAGGGCAAATTGTTTATCAGACCAATATAATAATCTCTAAATTGCTTAGAGATTGTAAAAATAAATTATGTGAATGAACATTTATTTGGAACAATGTCCCTAATTAAATATTTCCTTTTATTGAGCCATGATTTGATATATGATACTGCACTTGCTTTTTAAATGATTTGATTTAAATGATTAATTTGAATAATTTTGAATTAACAATTTAAAGGATATAAATTGTTTGTCATTGTTCATATCAAATGGTTCCTTTCGAGACCAATGACTGTTCTCTTCTGTTAACAATGTGTTACAATCATCTTATCCCTTTGATGATTTAACTTTTACATATTTAATAGGTCCATTATCAACCTTATTCAAAAATGGTTAATGTGCATGCCCATGTAAGTTCATACATCATTCATTAATTGAATATGTGGGACAGCGTATGGGTGCACCATTATCAAACTGCCCCTCTGCACCTCACTTTGTGCTTCCATTGCCTCATCTGCAAAATCAAAATAATAACCTGCTGTCGGGCGTGGTGGCGCACGCTTGCAATCCCACTACTTTGGGAGGCGGAGACCGGAGGATCCAGGTCCTCGGCCAGCCTCAGCTCTCTCGCTCTCTCTCCCTCTCTCTGTCTGTCTCTCTCTCTCTCTACTTAGTGAGGTCCTCCGCAACTTCGTGAGACCCGGTTTCAAAATAAAGTATAAAAAATAGGGCCAGGGGTGTAGCACAGAGGTAGAACACCCCTGGGTTCAATCCCCGGTACCGCAAAAAAAATATATAATAATAATAATAACCTGCTGTCAGAGTTCTCAAATAAGGTAGTTTGACTTCAGTATGATGTCCACCACAGAACAAGGCTTGGATCCAGGTTTACTTCATATTAAAGGTTGCACCTGATGGACTATCCTAGACTTTAATCATCTAGACATCTTAAGAAGAGAACGAAGCTTAATAAGGACAGGGAGTCCCTGGCTGCCATGGCAACTGCAGAATACAGACCGGCATGCCTACCATGGAGACGGTTCTGCAGCACTGCTCACTTGGATCCTCTTTTGCTTTTCAGGTTTTCTCAGTATTTGCACACAGTTTCCATTGAGCACCAATCAAAGGTAACTCCAGGGAAATCTGATTCATGGTGGGTGCTATCATTTTTGTGGGCTACGGGAGTACAGGCATTTGGTCACATCGGTGCCTGCATCACCCTCAGTCTCCTTGTCTCTAGACCTTGCACCTGGCCCATCCTTCCCTGGGGGAACTTGAGCACCCAGGTGGGCACACAGGGCTTGTGGTAGGCTAATTGTTAGGTACTTGATATTTAAAGAGGGGCCAAGTGAGCACTGTGGTGTGTAGGAGAAGTGAGAGACCAGTCAGAGCAAAAGTTAAAATAGCATCACTGACTTTCAGCCGCAATGAAGATCTCTGCAGTATAAATCCACAACATGGTAAAAAATAATTCAGAAATTATATTTCATATCTGTGCATCTATTATCTGTATGTATATACTTATATTGTTGCATAAACAATATATGTGAAAATGGAATCATTAATTCAAGTTAAACAAATTTCAAGTGACTTTATTTCCTTCTTATAAAAATTACAGAAAATTTAGTGATTCTTCACATAGGGTGGTCACTTGTCTGATTGGTAAAATTTCAGAGAACTGAACTGTTCCTGCAGGAAGTACAGAAATTAAAGCCCAGTCCCCATTTTGGCCAGGAGGGGATGAAGCTGCCCATCCACAGATGGACCTGTGGGTTTATATGGTGCTGCTTGGAGGCATATCCAGCATTTGTGAAGCAATTGTTATGTTCAGGCACTATTTTTGGGGCTGCGTGCACATGTTGGGTCATTTAATTTTTGTAACATCCCTACCGTTCAGATAAAAGAAGGCTTCCTGCATATCATCTCTTCTGTCAAATATGATGATGCCAAGTCATATACCTGACAGGATTACACAAGCTGTCAAAACCATTTTCATATTAAATAAAGATTAATGGAAACATTGAAAAAGATATAAAAATTGGTTATACAAAATGGACAAAAGAAAACCCTGACAAATATGTGTAACTAAGAAAAGCAAAGATATTATTTTAATCCACAAGTAGTACTCAGAAATTAAAGAGAAATAAGTCAGTAATCCATAGAAGTAGAAGCAAACTTAATGGAAAAAGTAATATAAGTATTTTGTTTCTGGGCTTAGAATTTAGACTATGTTCATTTTTTTGGTTCATGATATACAGATTTTACATTAGTTATCAAAATTAAAAAGTAGATCAATAATTAAGTGACCTATTTCACTAGAATACATTAAAATAATTCACATTTGAAGTATTTCTCCCTATTTTTATTTTACATTGCCTGAAACATGGCAATATATTGGTAAATTGTTTCAGGTGACAATTATTTACTGTTAGTCTAAAATTCAAGTAAAATAACTACAAATACAAATGGCCATTTAATTTGGTTTTGGATGTCTCGTTCCATTGAAGTATGAAGTACAGATTTTAAGATAATGTACGGAAACATATGTATACTGTCATCACAAGGCTGAGTCCTATCTTTTGGGGGTGAAAGACGTCAGTCACATGAACCAAAGGCCCATGGAAATAAAGAGAAAATCATAGACATTTGGAGGCTGATGAGGTGATGATGATGACGATGATGACGATGATGAGGATGATGCAGGCTGTGAGTGGGAACATCTAAATGTCTCAGCCATCGCTTCATTTGCTTTCAGCTTTAAGTTTCATGGTTTGAATAAATAGGTTAACCCGTTTATCTTCTACTCTTGTAGGAAGTATCACCCTATAATATTGTCTTTCCTGCCAGAAGATTCTTTGTTTTCTTTTCTTTTTTTTTTTTTTTTTTTTTTTTTGGTACTGTGGATCGAACCCAGGGGCCTTCTACTTCCAAGTCACACCCCCAACCCCTTTTAATTTTTTATTTTGAAGCAGGGTCTCTCTAGGTTGTTGAGAGCCTCCCTGAGTTTCTGAGGCTGGATTTGAACTTGTGATTCCCCTGTCTCGTCTTCCCAAGTACTGGGATTACAGGCATGCGCCACCATGCCTACCAGCAGGTTCTTAATTCTGTGAAATTCCCACTTTCCCTTTTTTCTCTACATCTTTCTTACTTGGATAATTTTTTAATTAGGATAATTAACTTTAAAACCGAGGTTCAAGCTATTTAGTTATTGTCTCAGTTAACATTCTCACTACTATAATTCCAAACTGACTGACCACACAATTTAGAGGAAGGAAGATTTATTTGTTCACAGTTTTTGGAGATTTGGGTGTTCAGTCCATGTGAGGCCAAGGTCCACAGAACTCAGGGTATGGCAGCAGGAAGCAGAGAAAGGAAGAGAGCAAGGGCTGTGCTCTCACATCATGGAGGCTGGAAGCCAGAAAGAACAAGCAAGCAAGAGGATTCAAAGACAAACACACAATCCCTAAGGCCACACCCCCAGGTATCTACCTTCGCCAGCCATATTCCACCTGTCAAGGTTACCACCCAGTAAATCCATTACAATGGATTTATCTAATGATGAGATTACAACCATCATGAGTTAATTATATCAACTCTGAACATTAATACATGAGCTCTTCAGGGGACTTTTATATCTAACCATAACATTTATTTCTTTATTGGTACTGGGGATTGAACCCAGGGGCATTCTACCTCTGAGCTACATTACCAGCCCTATTTTATTTTTTTATTTTGAAACAGGGTCTCACTGGGTTGTTGAGAGTCCCCCTAAATTGCTGAGGTTGGATTTGAACCTGTGATCCTCCTGTCTCAGCCTCCCAAGTAATGGAATTATAAGCATGTGCCATCACATCCAGCTCAGCTATATTATTAGTAACAATATTGATGAAAACTCTCTTCTGGTGCTTCTGCTGTACAATGTCAAACTCTCTATTCCCTTGTGAGGTTGTGGCTCTCAGCTCTTTGTCTGTCACTTCCTTGGTTCTCAAAGGTCCTGAAAGGGGAAACACAGGGCTACTGAGCAGCTCGCCACATTCTGTTGTCTTTGGGTCCAAGTGAGGGTCAAGAGGCATGTAGGGCTCCCCACGGTAAGCTGGTGTGAGGATGGGGACAGTAATGGAATTTCTACCATCGACCATATTTACATATGAGATTATACCAATGTCAATCTTAGTACTCTGTGTTGGGGGGGAGGGAAGGGAGGACACCAAGTGCTGCGTGCATGTATATTAATGTAAATTTGATTTCCATTGTGATGTGAGACTATAATGCACCAATAAAAGCACATTAAAAAAAAGAATGTTTTCCCATCATTCTAACACTGGTAGTGAAGACATGGGTCAGGCTCCTGTGTCTACACATCGGTGGTCATTCTGCATTTTTCTAATTGTGAACTCTTCCTTCCCTTCTATACCATGTTGTTATCTAGACTTCTATTCTCTATGGTATGTATTTTATGACTTTAATATTATTTTGAAAATCATTTTGCTATATTTTTATAAAATTTTGACAGGGGGATCAACATCAGTGTATCAAAGAGACATCTCAAATTGTGGAATGAAGGAGGAAGATTTTTGACTTCAGATTTGGGATTAAAATGTTATAAAAATATCTTAGAACAGTGATGAGTATCATTTCATGGATCCAAAGCTAGCCAGTTTCTTCAAAATTGAATCATGAATTTTTAAAATTATAGATAAAGCCGTATCAATTTATGGCCTAAAGCATGCATAAAAGATAAGCAAAATTATGCTGGCTTTTTCATATTAAAAAGTCTGTATTTCACAGTCTCCACAAAGGTGTTTTTTTTTCTTGTTTTATCTATGATTTAATTTAAATGGCAAAGTGAAACTTTTTAGATGTATCGTTTCTCCTTATACTTCATGAAAAGCTCATATTTTTTTAAGAATCTGGCACTTCATTGGAGATGTTTGTTTGCTTTTTGGTATATAGTTGGCATGAGTGAATTCTCTTCCCCCATCAGAAAGATGCTGGTAACATTTTTCAAAAGAAACAAAGAAAGCGTTTTTTTTTAAAAAAAGAAAAAGTTACCGCTCATGGAGAAGGTAGGTCTGAATTATTGATAGGCTCATTCGCTCAAAAGAGTTGACCAGGGTGACTGGTTACTGGCTGTTTCCTCTGGGTTTTGCCTTAGGCACCTTCCTGCCAGTTGTTTCTTACCCTGCCAGAAACACCAGCCTTGTTCTTTGCACCTTTTTCCTGCAGGGCAATTTTTGAAAGCTTGCCTGTTTACTGGTACAGAGCAATAGACCAAACAGCACATAACCCACCAGAAATATTCTGAGAGGGGGTCTGGAAATGGACTAATACTGACTGCAATTATGATGCAGAGAAAACAAGTTTCTATTAACAGGTGGCCACAGGATTAGCTGCGGAACTTCCTGAATAATTATTTTCTTAAAATGTACTAATTTTTAAAAATATTTAAATAGTTGCACTAAGAATTCTGTTTTCTGTTTTGTTTCGCTTCCGTTTTCCACCAGGCAGTTAAGTAACAATTCATCAAGAGGGGCAGCAAGTGATTTTACTCTAATTAAAGAAGAATTTCCTTTATTTGGGATTTGATTATATGTTGGATGAGCAGCAAGCAAAGATGGTGTAGGCAGTAAAGAAGTGGTTAGGTATGCAGTCTCATTTGTAGAAAATAGATTCCAGTGGAACATTTTCCAGAGATTTTGGTACGGTTTTGCCTTATGGATGCGGCTAAAGGTTGGGGGAGGATGAAGCCCCGTTTTTAACTTTTAACTTTCCCAAATGTTTATTGGTAGCTTGTTGCTGGTTTCCTCTTAGAGATTCTGGAGAAAGGGGAAGGAATCGTATCCCTGTGCAGAGAGTGATGATATAGTGATCCAGAATCTTCTCTGTATGTCCATGAGATAGAGGGAAATAAAACTATGCCCACATTAATGTTTGTGATATAGAGTAAAATTTAATTTATTCTCACTGTATTCCAAAGATGCATGGAAATTGTTGGCCATCTCTGTTAATGTGAAGCTAAGCCAATGAAACCATCATTTATATTCATTCTATTAATATCATCTTATCAATTATGTTCAATAAATAGTACTATTGGAAAATATTGTTGCATTTTATTTGCTATTATTTTCTTTAGGATCTGTGTGTCAAGGTTAATATACTAAACTGGTAAGTTTCACACGTCCCAAGAAATTCTAATTTCATGAAGTGTTAAATGAGCATAAAAATATTGAACTGTAGCTTATAATACACATGACAAGGGTAAAATGTGAATATCTCAAATACAGGATGAATAAATGGATCATGAGAAGCCTTGATATATATGTGCAATAAATTGTTAATTGCAGAAATTATGTGGTGTGTCAGTAGTCAGTACACATTTTTTCAAATTTTCTGGTTTAAAGTTTAATAAGGAAATATCACACATAGTTAAGATACAATGTCTAAGGAATGATAACACATTGTCTTTCTGTTGATCTCTTAGATGTGAGATTTCATATAAATAGTACTGAATCCTCACAAATTAGTGACATTCTATAACCTTCTTTAATGCTATTTAACACCTGAGGGTCGAAGGTAGACTGTTGATTTCATAGTGAAGACTTCAGAATTAAAACTGGTCCCCATCTTATGTAGCAAATTCTTAATGCCAAGCAACTTCACTCTGTATATAAATAGAAAATCTTAATCATGTGGCACTCACTTTCCCAGGAAACTTCCTGAGGGGATTTTGAAGTAATGTTCTTGCCTGGGGACTTGTGTACTCTTGTTCATAAAATCTGCCCTGGATTTCTGGCCCCAACCCAGTTTGGTCACACAAGAAGAAAAGTATTGAACTCTTGAATGACCTTTCAGTGTGCCTCAGCAAAGTTGTATTCAGGATCTAAAACCAGAGTATTTCTTTTAAATATTTCCACTATACTTCATCCATAAAAGATAGAAATTTGACTAGATGGAATTTAAACTATTCTAACTTGACCTATAATTTCCAAGGAGACTATGCATAAAAATGTGAAATGTATATGGTGGCATTAGAAACAAGATGTGATTTAGGAAATCTTAAATATCTAAAAGGTGATTTTAAATTCCTCTCTTTATTTTATAGTCACACGGTGATTTACAAACATACTTGGAATGAGTGTTCTAATGGGAATGAACACAATGGACAAGTTGTAACGCAATCACAAAGGAATGAGAAGAAAACGTGTCCAACTCACGTTTTGAGAATATATAAACTCTCTTTCTCGAAGGTGAGGGAGTGGGCACATTGTCGTGGGCACATTGTCCCCTCTGCTCGACCTTGCAGAATGCAGAAGGGAAATGCTCTGCTTCCGGAGTTGCTTGTATTGTGTGAGACACTCGCCCAAAACCCGCGCTGCCATTGCTAGAGGCTTTCAAGAGAAATGTCACTCCTCACAGCAAGTGATGAGATTTGACATATGGCTTCAAAGCGTCATTAAAACTACACCTGCTGCAGAAGAGGCTGTGTCTTTCAAGAGATGCTCAAGCAGAAAAGGTTATATTGAAAACCAGACAGGCTAAGGCTTACTGCTTTTCTTTGCAGACAATTAAACATTCTAAAGAAAAAAAAAGTAAATTGCACAAATGTATGTAATGGAAAAGCCATTTTTGCAGTGTGTTGTTTTCTTTAAGCCTGATTAATGTTAAGCTTTCTCTTCTATTGCCAGAACATGCAATATAACCTAACCTAACATATTCCCAATTATTGATGTCTCTGAGAAAAGTTTTGTCATATAACAGATCATAAAGGGGCTTCAAAATGTCATGGTTTTGTTATATGGAAAAATATTTAAAAACATTTTTTCACCTTTGTTATATATGTTTCCAGTGGCAGAAAGGAAGATAATTAACTAGATAACAATGTTTTATGTATTTTATATTTAGTTCAGTTCTTACCTGGGGATGCATATTGAGAAACTATGTTGGATAAATAAATAATAAATTAACAATTTCTCCATGGTTATGTAACCAAAACGGTAGAGTTAGAATTTAATTCTAGGTTGGTTGGATCCACAAAGTTTACCCTTGTTTCTTTATGCTGCTCTATCCAACATGTTCAAGAATGGACTAGGTGCATCCGATAACATAAGTGTTGAACTATAAGCTCAAATATTTTATAATACAGTTTATGAGATAGAGCATATTCACAAAAGGAAAAGAGATGTAAGAAATGTAGTATCTGTTAAGCATTAAGTAACTAGTACTGGCAATGTTCACTGTCTCTGTGCATTGATGGGAGCAGCCAGTGACAAGGCTGGCTCACATTAAAGAGAATGTGGGTTAGAAAAATAGCAACAGTTTCAGTGGAAATCTCTAGGGACATAATAATAACGTGAATACCATGAGCCGCATGTATGGATATTTTAAAATTTCCATATAAACTGGTTATAGAGCTCTTGGCAATGGCTTAAGTTTTTTTCTATCAATATACAGAACACAGTTAATCTTTCCCTAACTTGGCAATGCAGCAAATTGTAATGATATTAATCTCTGTGTGGAATACATGATTTATGGAAAGAAAAACAATTTTGTAGTAAAATTTTCATGTTATTAACAAACTTTTGCCATAATCACTTTTATGGTTGACACATTCCCTTCTAAGATGCAGGTGTTGTCAATGTGATGGTATTGAGAAATGGGGCCTGGAAGAGGTGGTTAGATACCCAGAGCTCTTCTTCCCCTGAATGGATTTAGATCCTTATAAAAGAATTCACTAATGCTCCATAACCTTCTTTCCACCTTCTGTCATGTAATGACACCGACACTATGTGCATCTTCTCTCATGGACTTGGAGTCCAAGGATTATCCTGGTAGTAGAGGCCAACCCTCACTAGAAAACCAAACCTACTGCCATCTTAGACCTCCAGCCTCTAGAACTGAGAAATAACTTGTCATTCTTCATAAACTACTCAGTATTTTGTTATAGCAATGTAAATAAACTGAGACAGAAAATGCTTTTCCCAGTAAGGGAAAGCATATGTTTTGTACAAAGAAAAAGTAATATAATTTTACATGTGGAATCAAATTTAAATTTTTCTACTCTTGAGCCAGGTGTGGTGGCACACACCTGTAATCCTAGTACTTGGGAGGCTGAGACAGGAGGATCGCAGGTTCTAGGACAGTCTCAGCAAGAAGTGAGACTCTCATCAACCTAGGGAGACCCTGTAGGGCTGGGGGTGTACCTCAGAGGTAGAATGCTCCGGGGTTCAGTCTCCAGTACCACAAAATAAATAAATTTTTCTACTCTTGGAAGAAGGACACCTTTAAAAATATGGCAGAAAGAGCAAGTGACAAACTATGTAGTGAAGGCATAAGTTGAACTATCAGCTTACTGAAATGTGTATCTCAAACTCTGTATTTTAGATCATATATTGATTAATGTTATGGTTTAGATATAGAATGTCTCCTGAGAGAGCTCATGTATGGATGTTCAGAGTTGATTTATTTAAATCATGTGGGCTATAATCTCATCAGTGGATAAATTAATTGTGAAGGGTTTATTTTATTGGGTGGTAACCTAGGCAGATGGGGTGTAGCCGGAGGCAGTGGGTCACTGGGGGTGTGGCCTTGGGGACCGTACTGTGTGCTTTGATTGCTTTGCTATCTCTCTCTTGCTTCTGGCCTCTGTTATGTGAGAGCACAACCCTTACCCACTCTCTCTCTCTGCCTCCAGCCACCATGCCCTGAGCTCTGCACATGTAACCTGGTCTGATGTGGGATGAACCCTTGAAATCTCCAGAACTGTGAGCAAGTAAATCTTTCTTCCTTTACTTTGTGGCGATCAGGTGTTTGGGATTACAGCTGCCTTTAATAAGAATGCTAACTGAAACAACCACTTTCATTGGTTCATTCAAAGTAGGGGTTTTTGAGTACAGACAGAGTTTAAATGTATTATAGTTTCTATCATTTAAAAATATGTTTGTAGTGTTTACTATGCACAGATAATATGTTAACTACTAGACACAAAACAGATGAGTGAAAATTGACACTTCCCTGCCTCCTGGGTAAAAATGAAGGTGGATGATAAGTATGAAATGCTAAAACCATGCAAGTAGATGTGAAATTTAAAGATGCAAAGAGTTTTTTAGAAGCATTATGGGAGAAAACAAGATAGAGTCCTGACAGCATGGGTCTGATTGTACTTACGTCAGTTAAAATTCAAGAGAAATGATGTTAGGGAGAGAAACATATATCAAGGGTCTGATTCATGATGAAAAACTGAACATTTAAAGAAATGAGTGACACTCCTTTTGTGAGGGATGATGGGAAAGTGACACCTGACTCCAGGGACCAGCAGGGCCGGAGGTGCTGAGCTTCATCAGGCAGCGTAAAAATGATGTAGTCACTGTGAAAGGTGTTTACAAGGGTGGTTAATATACTGAGATTGCTATGGTCAGATAGAGAGTGCCCCTGAAGAGCTCATGTTCAGGGTTGATATGGTTCAGTCCTGGTGGTGGTGACCTAGACCGGAGGGGTGTGGCTGGAGAAGGCGGGTCCCTGGGGGTGTGGCCTTGGGAATTGTGCCTGTGTCTTTGAATCCCCTTGCTTGCTTGAGCTCTCAGTGTTTCCAGCCTCTGTGATGTGAGGAGCAGAGCCGGTGTGTTTTCCCTTTTTCTGCCAACTTAGTGAGACCCAGTTTTAAAATAAAAAATTAAAAAAAATAGGGCTGAGGGTCTACACCCTCAGAGGTAGAATGGCCCTGGGCTCAATCCCCCATACCACACACCAGATAAATAAATAAATATATAAATGAATGAATGAATAAATAAATAAATAAATCTCAGTCACAACCTTTTATTTATAAAAGGAATAAATTAGATATCCCACAATAGAGTAAATTGAATGAACATGTTAAGAATTGAAAATAAGACCTCATTGACCAATACAAAAATGTAGGATGTTCTAACCAAAATGTGAGTACAATGGTTTACGTATTAAAAGAGATCCAAATAAAACACCCTGTATTTATTAAATAATTAAGTTGATGCAATAACAGAATATGTACAGTCATGAATCTATACTTGTGATGGTATCTAATATGTGATCACAATGAAATTATAAAAGAAAAAATTAAGTTATGAAGGCTATAATTATTAACATTAATATATAAAAGTAGGAATTTCAGATAGCCAGGCATGGTGGCACATGCTTGTAATTCCAGTACTTGGGAGGCTGAGACCGGAGGATCCGGGTTTGTGACCAGCCTCAGCTACTTAGTGAGGCCCTCCATAACTTAGTGAAACCTTGTTTCAAAATAAAGAATAAAAAAATAGGGCTGGGGGTGTAACTCAGAGGTAGAATGCCCCTGGGTTCAATCCCTAGTACCACCAAAAAAAAAAAAAAGTAGGAGTCCCAGAAGAAATGAAAAGGAAAATATGTAAAAGTAACATTTGAAGAAATTATGATAAATAACTTCATATTAACATATAGAGACTTCAGAAGGAAAAGTCACAAGGCTGTCTCAAAAGAAGAGATAACAACAAACAGGATAATAGGCTAGCGGAAGGACACTTATATTCCCTGAAATACAAAGTATATAATAACTCAAATTTCTCAGTTCTGAGCCTGACGTTAAAAAGATAATAAAATAGTATTAATGAAATTTAAAAAGAATTTCAAAACCATATATTGACGCCAAGCCAAATTATATCTAGAAATGTCAGAATAAAAACATGTCTTTCCATGGAAACTCAAAGGAAATGTATTCAACAAAGACACACCTAAAAAATACTCTTGGGTGAGAAACTAATGAACTAAATTATCAAGTCAGTTAAGAATAAAGAAATGAAGATTTAAGTAAAAATTATAAAGGGATAACGAGAACAATTCTTGACAATTTTCTGTAAGCGTTAATTCTAAAAAAAATAAAATAGTAAATTCTAAAAAATAAAATAACTGCATGGGAACACTTTTTAAAATATCTGCTAAAACTTATAAATGTAAATAATAATAAATGGAGGAATATGTTTTGTTCATGAATGGGAAATTTTGTTTAATACTGTCATTTTCCTGGGAGGTATTTTTTTGGTACTGGGGATTGAACCCAGGGTCAATCTACCTCTGAGGTACACCCCAGACCTATTTCTTTATTTTTTTTTAAACAGTTGCTAACACTGATGTCAAACCTGTGATCCTCCTGTCTCAGTTTCCCAAGTACTGGGACTACAGGAGTGTGCCACTATGCCTGGCTATCATTTACCTTTGATTTAATGTATCAATGCAAGGTGACTTAAATATTTTTGGTATGATATCTTCAATTACTCAATAAAACAATCCTAAATATATTTGGAAAATAAATGTTACTAAATGGCTAAAGCTGTATTAAAAATAAATATTAAAATGGGGGAGATATATTAATCACTGACTATAAAGTATTATAACTAAAATGTTTCTTTGGATACAAATCATATATAAAGATTAAATACAGAAATGGTATCACAAAGCAATTCAGTAAGGAGAGTTCACCTGTAGTGTTAAAAATGGGTCGAGGTCAGTAATGTATGGTGGCACATGCCTGTAATCCCAGTACTTGGGAGGCTGAGAGAGGAGGATTACAGGTTCAATGACAGCCTTGGCTGTAGCAAGATTTTCAGCAAACTAGTGAGACCCTGTTTCAAAATAAAATAAATGTAAAATGGGCCTGGGGGTCTAGCTCAGCGGCAGAATACCTCTGGGTTCAAGAAAAAAAAATCAGTCAAAATATAGAGAGAGATTTTGAAAATTATACCACATCATTAATGGATTCTAGTTACACTGAATTCTAAAGGGTAACAAAAATGCAAACTCTGTATGAGGTTATTTCTGTAGCTATGTGGTAGAAAAGAACCTAAACCCAATATGCTAGGGTAAACATTTTACGTGTATTACTCCTTTAATGGTAAGAGTTTTTATGCAAATGAAGATATACTGGATATACTTCCAGATGGGAGGATTGTATAAAGTATAAAACTAATAAGACACTATTACCTATTACCAAGGAGATACAAATGGGGTAAAAATACAAGTAAAAATCACAGATGGGAAACACACTGTTTGTTATCATCAGAAAGCTTAGAATAAAACACCAAAGAAAAAGCACTAGATATTCATCAGAATGGCAAAAATTAGGAAGTTGAAAAACACTGATCTTAGTCAACATTGGGAAAACAGGAGCCTTATTCACTGCTGCTAAGGGCAAATTTGAACAGCATTTTTATGGGACAGTTTGAAGGAAAATAGTAAAATTAATATGCACCTACTGTCCCATATAGTAAACTGTCTGGTGCATGGCCCCATGGAGGACTCTTCCACAGACTCACAGGGCATCTATTAGGGATTTCACAAGAAGATTTTTGGCGAGTCAAGAGCTGCTAATAAATTAATTTTCCAATGCTAGAAAAATGAATTAAACAAGGTAGATCCATTCTGATGAAGGAAGGAACGAGATGTGCACAGAGACAAAAAATAATTCTTAATTTTTTTCCAATTAAAGGAAATATAAGATAATCATTATATTGCAAAATATTCTAGCCTTGTTGCATATAAGTTGTTGAGAGATTCCAATAGACAAACTTTCCAAGGATGTGTGCTAAATGCATTAAGGTGACTGACCATGGTGATGGCCGTAGGAAAAGGGAATTAGAGATAAAGAGAACAAGAAATAAAATACATTTCCAGGATCTTGCATGGGCTGTGCTTCTAGTGTGTCATGAATTCAGATGAGTGTGATTATATGATATAAAAAATGCTTCCACATACAACAAAGGAAAGATGAGTGAAGTCAAAGAAGCAAGGAAAAGAGATTTTCAATAAAGTAAGAATATCCCATAACAGCTAGTGCTGTTCAAGAATGAATTAGGATCAGGACCTGGAGAATGTATAAACATGGAGGTCATTGGTTACATTAGCGAGATGTTTCCATGCGTTCATGAAGCTTTGATATAGGGTGGAATGATCAGAGAAATGCTGGGAAGATAGGCAAGTTCCTATGATGTACTTATAGGAGGGAAAAGAGAAATTCTTAATGGCAAATGTTCCTGTCATGCAGAATTCGTTTTTGTGTTTTTTTAACAAATGTTTCAATAGTATAGGGTGATGAAAAAGACAAGAATTTCAGAAAAATAAAAAGTGTCAGCATATGAGATGCTGTGGAGAAAGGAAGAAAATGAAAATCTAAAATAAAGAAAGCTCTTGTGGTTGGAAAATGAGGAGAAAGAAGTATTCCATTGACTTGTGGAAAGGTTGGGTCAGATGTTCGCAGGCCTGGTTATCTCCGCCACAGAACTTTTCAAAAGGGAAGTATGTTCTATTGGGTTTCATTTCAAGTGTTAAATTTGATTTGGGGGCTATAGTAAAATACACATCAAATCCAAATAGCCGTGTTTGCCAAATTATGGAACCACCCTAGGTGGTGTGAATGGATAAAAAAATGTAGTATATACACACAATGGAGTTTGCTCAGCCATAAAGAAGAACAGAATCATGACATTTGCAGGAAAATGGATGAAGCTAGAAAACATTATGCTAAGTGAAATCAGCTAGTCTCCGAAAGTCAAGGGTCATATACTTTCTCTCATTTGTGGAACCCAGAGAGAAAATAGGTAAGAAAGAGAACTTCATGATAATAGGGAGACCAGTAGAATAGTGGAAAGAGACTGGGGGAGGGAGAAAGAGAAAGAAAAAAGGAGGCTTGAGGAAGGAAACAGACCAAATAATATCATGTCCATATATGAGGGTATCGCTAACAACCTTACTAGTATGTACAGAGAGGGAGGAGAGGGGAACAGGATTGAATTTGAAGGGAACCACACCAGAAACCACACCAAGACACCAAGAGATGTTGTGTGCATATATGAATGTATTACTTTAAATCTCACTGTGATATTACACCAATAAAATTCTAAATATGTATATATAGGAATCAATTGAGTCAGAGATATATAGTCCTAGTATAAAGTAGAGTTGTATCCAAAGCCCCTTAAGGAGATACAATGCATTGCAATCCAGATAATTCAGCTGGAATATAATTGAAAACACCAACTCATCTAATAAAATGCAAAAAGATATATTTTTTCCAAAAAGAAGTCATGGAAAAAATTAAATTCACACAACCAACACTGGCAGCATGGAAAGAGAAAATCTTTAGAGAGAAAGTCTGGATATTTCCAGTTGCAGAGATAATTTCTTCTTTCCTGCTATGAGCTACATTTGGATATTTTAGCTCGATGCCTGTAAATATTTGAATTGTATGTCTACCCCTGCCACCTTCCATGCTGGGTTTAATATCATTAAAGAGAACTCTGATAATTTGTCTGCATATGGAGATGTCAGGGAGAGAATGTGCTGAACAAATCGTATGACTGGTTTATTGTTGGGTCTATTTATCTTTGTAACAAATTGAAAGACATTTTCAATTTAGACATCAATCTGGAGCCTTGGCTAATGTGATTCTCTTTAAGAAACAGGGTATAGTGCAGGTGTTGACTCAATCAAGTTCCTCAGCTCTGGGGGATAAGGCCAGCCCGAGGCTCCCAGCACATAAATTTGGGTAATTGCCTCGTGGCAGTTCTCCTGGGAAGCAGCCATCTTTTTTTCTCGCCCTTCTGGGTTGACATCCACTAGCATTGGAACAAGACACACATTCCCCTCCTCTGATGAGCTCTTATGAGTTGCAATGACAAGTCAACAATCGTGGAACAAATATTTCTCCTACACAGGCTTTTCACCACAAATTACCTGGAATATTGCAGCCAAAATCATTTGGAAAGAGTAATTAACAGGAAATGAGGTTAACTCACTTGATTAATTTCATAAATTAATTGCTGGACTAGAAAGGAAACAGCTTTGATTTCATTGATATTTTTATCATTAAGGAATATATTGGTCAATTATGTTTCTACCAAGAGATAATACCAGGAGCTGGATTGACCCTTGTGGTTGAAAGAAGCTGAAACCACAGAACAATGCACAAATACATGAAAGAGGAGTTTGAAATACACTAGACATAGTGACCCCTGGGTAGCAGGCAATAAAGAAGACACACCCAAATGGCCACAGTTCACTGCATTGAGAGAATTTCCAGGGTGAGGGCAAAGGGGGCATATTTGTTTTCTGTGGTTGCTGTAACACTTTACCACAGAACCCATGGCTTAACGCAACTTGAGTTTGTTATCTCAGATTTCAGTGTGTTCAAAGTTCAACAAGGGTCTTGGAGCTATGTCAAGGTATCAGATGTCAAGGTGTCAGCAGATGGGCATTCCTTCTGGACCCCCAAGAGGAAAGTTTGTTTCCTACCTTTCCCAGTTTCTGGAAGCTTCCCCCATCCTTGACGTGTGAGCCCTTTCTGGAACCTTCAAAGATCACAAGGGAGGTCAAGTCCTTCCACATGGCATCACTCTGTTCTTTCCTTCTGCCTTTGTGTTCTTTTTAAAGAACTCTTGTATTTGCATTGCTCTCACCCAGAAAATCCAGGCTAATCACACTCTTAAGATCAGAGGTTTGGTAAACTTATTTCTGTCTACCACTCTGGTTCTCATTTGCTATCTAATGTAACCTGTCCACAGGTTTTATCAATGAGAACATGAGTATCTCTAGAGAAGGGCTCTGCCTACAGTAAAGAGGAATCGAAGGCAGAGCCTCGGTTATCCCCAAGTTAAAGAGCTGAGAAATGAGACTGAGGAAAACAAGTCATCACAGGGTTCTTAGGATGAACGACACAGAGAATGAACTCTGGCTTTAGGTAGAGGGAGTTCCTCTGTGTCTACACTGATTCAAACATGGGAGTAAACTGTAGGGTGCCTCAGAAAGAGCTCAAAAGAATTAGTGGTACCTTGTTACCATAGACTACATGGGGCTGCAAACTTTGCCTAGTTAGACTATCCATAAAGCAACACTAAAATACTTGTGGAATTTGACAGAATGCACAGAAGGGTTTTTCTTCAGTAACAAAGAATAATTAGACCTCCGTGGACAAGCACTCTGATCCCACTGAAAAATCTTCAAAATAAGAACTGAAAAAGTCATAGTTTCTAATTAACTCAATACCATCAATAAGCCAGAGTGTTTACAGGGATATAAAAATATCGAACACCGAGCAAGATAATATTCAAAACACATGGCACTTAATAAAAAAGCCACGAGGCATGAACACAAGATCCACTGCGAAGACATTCGTGAATCAATTGAACTGAATCTGGACCTAACACAGGTGTTATGTTTGCAGACAAGTGCACTAAAACAGTTACTAAAATTATATTCTCTACATCAAAATGTAAATGGGGACATGGAAATATTAAAAATGAGTTTCTTGAGATAAACTACAATAAGTAAGATAAAAAGCACACTGGGTAAAATAGATGCAGTGTTAGATTTGTAAGAAGAAAAGATGCACAGCAATGGATCCTCCAAATGAAAACCAGAGGAAAAAAGTGTAAAAAAGTGAACATTAGGACAGTTTCCAGAACACTAATACACATGAAATTAGAGTCTCAGAAAAATGTGTGGTACAGAAAAAAGACTTGGAAAAAGAATGTCTGAAATCCTCCAAGTTTGATTAAAAAAAAAACTATAAGTTTGCATATTACAAAAAAAGATGAACCTCAAGTATAAGGAATATGAAAAAAACTCTACCAAGCTACATCATAATCAAATTGGTGCCAACAGGATGATTGTAAAAGCACACATAGAAAAACGGCACCCAGAAAAGCAAAGATAAAGTAGCTACTTTTTATTTTTTAGTATCAAAACAATGAGGCAATAGTGTAGTGGCATCATTAAATCCTCGAGAGGAAAGAAAAGCAAGCTAGCATGCTTGCTCGTCCCATATAAGGCCCTGAATGAAATGACAAACTCCATGCCCATTAACTGAATACTTACTAAAGTGATGTGCTCAATCCATTCCTAATAATCTGTTTCCCTTGCTGTGGGGATATAGTAGGAGGAAAGGCTGCAGAAGAAAGAATAGTTCTGCACCCTTTAATCATTTTCATACATGATTCCAAATCTCTTCTTAAGTACTAATAGCAACCTTTTTCCTTAGGGCTAATTGACTAATGTGTGTGCATATATGTGTACTTCACCCTGAAACCCATCAAGATGTATGATTACAATGCACCAATGAATAAAAAAAAGAACCTGGAAAAAAATAAATCATATTAGACTTTTAAAAAACAAAGAAAGAGGTTTTATTCTGTTCCCCACTCATAAAATATGACTAATTTGTGGTTTTTTTTTTCTCCTTTTTTTTTTTTTTTTTT
>PVJS01011668.1:0-45286 GCA_004027185.1 Glis glis | reverse complement strand
GAACCCGGATCCTCTGGTCTCCGCCTCCCAAAGTACTGGGATTACAAGCGTGCGCCACCACGCCCGGCACCTGGGTTTTGTAGCATATATACTCAGGAAAGATCGCATGCTTTGCTTGAAAACTTCTCAGATGATTGACATGAGTGTTAATAAGACCTGCACTTATTATATAGCTCTTTAATCTCATGCACCACAAAGTGCATCCCACATTTAAAAAAAAATCATCTCACAAGATTAGTTAAGGAAGGTAAAAGTAATGGTATTCTTTGTTTACAGATAAGGAAACAAAGACTAGAGGTCAGATGACTTTGTCCAAGCTAATATTAATTAACCAGCTTCTCCTTTTTCCTGTCAATACACTTCATTCATCCTTGCTTTTCACATTGTCAAGTGCAGAATTTCTCAAAGGGTGATCAATGGATATTCTGTATTTAGAATTACCTAGGATGCTGGCTAGAGTGCAGGTCCCTGGGCTTGATT
Organism: Glis glis; assembly: GCA_004027185.1. Classification (NCBI taxonomy): domain Eukaryota; kingdom Metazoa; phylum Chordata; class Mammalia; order Rodentia; family Gliridae; genus Glis; species Glis glis. The sequence continues at coordinate 44,806 of PVJS01011668.1, read as the reverse complement.
TTAGGTCTGTTGATCAGAATTTCTGGAGCATGGGCTCAGGAGTCCATTTTTTTTGTCTAGCACCCCAGGTGATGTTCTTAAAGACTCTTTACTGTGTTCAAGGGAAGCGACAAGTAAATCCTTAAGTGTGCATAGTTTCTTAGTAACATTTTTCACACACAGAAAAGAATAGTGCTAAAATATTTTATATTAAAAACTCAAATGACTAACTAAAACTTTGGAATCTTTTTCTGAATATACTGTGTGATTTGTTATCCTTGTAGTTGAGTAATGCCTCTGGATAAAGGTATGACTGATTTGACTTATATAGACAAGCAGCAGAGTCCATTGGTCAGTTACCACAGCACTGCTGAAGGTGCCGCAGGGAGGCTACGGCTGAGGACCGTAGTTTATATCCACTTAGTCGATGGTCCCATTTGCAGTTACTACTTGTAGTTTGATTGATTGATTAGACTGATTAGAAAGAATTGCTCTTTCTGTATCCATAGCTTCTATCTATGAACATACAATGATGAACCAGTCATATCTCTCTATGGTGTTTCTAGTACAACAGCATAAGACTCCCAGACTCAGGTGTCTTGGAGACTCCATCTCTAAGGGGTAGGGTCCCTTAAGACTGAGCTAGTAAGTGATGGGCTTCTGAATCTTGTAGTGGCTTGGATATAGAATGTCCCCCTAACCCTCATGGAAACAAGGTAGTCATGTTAGAAGTGGAGCTTGGTTGCTAAAGAGGGGTCCTGGAGGTATGTCCTTGGGAACTACATATGATTCTCTCCTCCCCTTGCTCTCTCTCTCTGCTTCCAGCCTTGGCGATGTGAAAGCGGAGCCTAGAGCTCTCACTCTCTCTCCTTCCTGCTGCCATGCTCTGAGCTCCGCAGACCCATCCTGATATGGGCTGAACTTCTAAATCTCCAAAAATTGTGAGCAAATAAATGTTCCTTCCTCTAAGTTGTGTGGTCAGTCATTTTGGATTATATCAGTGAGAATGTTGACCGAGACAAATCTGCTTTCTTATTTAACTGTAGAGGAGGTGTGTTTATCTGTGTGGTATCTTTTTTTTTTTTTTTTGCGGTACCGGGGATCGAACCCAGGGGTGTTCTACCTCCGTGCTACACCCCCGGCCCTATTTTTTTATACTTTATTTTGAAACCGGGTCTCACGAAGTTGCGGAGGGCCTCACTAGGTAGAGAGAGAGAAAAACACTGAGAGAGAGAGAGAGAGAGAGAGAGAGAGAGAGAGAGCTGAGGCTGGCTGCGAACCCGGATCCTCCGGTCTCCACCTCCCAAAGTACTGGGATTACAAGTGTGCGCCACCACGCCCGGCTGTGTGGTATCTTAATATTTTGTCTGTCTGGTTCTTTGTAGTATCTGTGGCTTCCAGAAGCCACATAGTAGGGACTTAACCAATATTGTGGAATGGATGTGGAATACACTCAGATGTATTTAGGACCAAATTAAAAAGAGTTGTCCTAGCGCACTGCTGAGATACATAGAAAGCCTTAGCAAGTACTTGATTATTAATTGGATTGGAACTAGAAGTAGAATCTAGTTCCTAGTCATATTTCTTTCTTGCCTGCTGTCTTTATCGTTGAATCGCAGGGTTGCAAGAGGTCTTATCTTCTATTCTGAAATTCCTCTTTTAAGACTCCTGCCTATTGATTTAGCATTTATTTAATTTCCTTGGTGTACACACTAGTATTAAGCTCTATCTGTCCCTTTCCTTCCATATCATTAAATGAAAACATTCATTCATGTGATAATCTGTACTATTAGATTTTTAAACAGTAGAAATCCTTCATTTCCTTTATAGATTTCCTTAGTACTTCATTTGGGTTCTTAACACAATGAGGGAGGGGTCTTTTAATACAGTTTTTACTAACTGACATCAAGACTGGGTCATGAGCCATGGGAATGATAAGAATATTATTAGAATAAATATTTTCTTTACAACTGACATGCCTGTCTTTTTACATATATATATATATATATATATATATATATATATATATATACACATTTGACCATTAATATCTAGTCAAAAAAATGGTTGCTTTTTCAATTTCTGTTTGGGTGGAGAAATTGAATCTATGTTTTTTACTTAGTTTACTCATTTAAGAAACCATAGTAAGGAGAGATTTTTATTTCTGCCAAAGAGTCTTTCTTTTTTTTTTTAATGGTACTAGGGATTAAACCCAGGTCTTTGCACATGCTGATTGGATGGGTAGCTATCAATCCTTTCTATTCTTTACCTTCTTTTTCTTTCTTTTTTTTAAGTGTCAGAATTTATAAACCTGAGCTTCTGTTTTGTCTGTATCCCATGATCAATCATATTGTCTGCCCTTCCTTCCTTCCTTCCTTCCTTCCTTCCTTCCTTCCTTCCTTCCTTCCTTGTGGTAGGTACTGGAGATTGAACCCAGGGGCAGCCTGATTTTATTTTTTTAATTTTGAAATAGGGTCTCACTGAGTTGCAGAGGGCCCCCCTAAGTTGCTGAGGCTGGCCTTGAACCTGTGATCCTCCTGTTGGGATCCCAGTCTCCCAAGTACTGGGATTACAAGTGTGTGCCACCACACTTGGCCTCCCTTTCTTTCTAAAAATAGAAGGAAGCTGTTTTTTAACTAGAGAGTAGAATTATAAAGTAGCTGGTAGGAAAATTAATTAATAATCTGGAAATCAGAATGGAACATGAGTACTCCCTACTCCTCCTGGATTTCTGCTCTGTATGATCTAGCAGCTCCTCATGCAGCTACCGACATTGTTCTTCCAGTGTCTTTTGAGCCCTTGGGTGAAGTCATTTGTTTTTCTTAGACTTTGTTTACTCATTTAAAAAACTATAATAAGGAGAGATTTTTATTTTCCTGAGAGGTTTTTTTATGGTACTGGGTATTAAACCAGGTCCTTGCACATGGTAGGCAAGTGCTCTGCCATTGTGTTACATCCCTAGCCCTCAGAGTCTTTAACAGTAAAACACTGTTCTTTGCCCTTTAATGTTAAAGATTTAAGCCAGTGTCAGGAGGTAAGAAAGATAATGTAGGGGAGCATTTGGTGTAATAAGACCTAACTTTTGGTGAAAGTAGTTGGGGTCGGGGGGAAAAGTGAAAAGGGAAGGATTTTAGTATTACATGCAGTAGTTCCTTTTATTTGTAGAGTGCTAAATACTCTTACAGTATGCCTTTGCATCTATTATCTAATTTTATCTCTCTCTCTCTTTTTGTTTTTTTTACTGTGATCCTAGAAGGTTTGTAGATTCTGGGCTATTGAGTTCTGATAGTTTTGGGTATTCAGATACGGAGATTACGTACCCGATACTGTATTGCTTTGTGTCATTAGACAACACATCACACTAGGAAAACAGGCTGGTTTTGACGCTTATGCAGATTGGATGGGTGGCTGTGGTGAGGCCCCTCACTTCTTCAAACCTGTTTCCTCAAGCCAAGTGATGATAATTCCTACACTGGAAGACGGCTGTGAGGACTGAACATCTGATCCATAATGAGGGCTAGTGACACATGTTCGCCCCCTCTCTTCTTCCTCTTTGTTTATGGCATAAGGATGGTTTTCTTAGAATTAGTTTACAGTATATGAAGAAGAAAATCTATTAAGAAAAAAGCCAGTTGACTTCAGTGTATCTTTCAGAGAGAAGTACTCAAGGTAAACTGAATTATTCTTCACCCTTACCTTACATTTGATCACTTGATAATTTATTTGAATGATACTCGTTTGCCCTATCAGTAGCAAGCCTATTATCTAGGAATATTACTTACGTCAAACACAGTGCTGAGGGACAGAGAACTTGCCAGAGACCCAGTGTCCCAGAGCTCTGTGTGAACTATAAAGCTACATTTTACATTTGAACTTTTGAGTCCACATAGACTTTAAAGATTCAGTTTTGGAGGAGAAAGGAACAAGCTAGTGTCTTTACTCGAATTTTGGAATCTAGGGAATAAAGATTTTATTGGCAATTGGATACTGGGGCCTTGACTTTTGTGCTCGATCACATTATCATAGTGATAATAATAGGTGACGATCATGGTGGGAAATATTTACTTTGCTTAAAGCCGAACTAATCCCATAGGAAAATTGTGGTATGCAGAATAAGAATCAAACTCCTGACTTTGTTTTTAAGTTTGCAAACACCAGGCATTTGCCACCCTACATCCCATGCCCCTGATCTAGGACTGGAAAGGGAGCACTTAAAAATCTCACAAGGGGATTTACAGCTCCTGGGAAAGCTCTGGACTGGGGGAAGGCTTCCCATTCATCACTGACTCCATTCACACAGAATATTAGGTCACAGGAAGCTCAGTACCCCCTGCTGACCTTTGCAGACAGAGACTGGCCAGGCTGCACAAAAGCAGGATGGATTCCAGAAAGCCAGGGCACCTGTTAGCCTGTGACCTCAGCATACGCAGATTGTGGACGTTGGAGGCTGAAATGAGAGGACAGGAGGGTATTGCATTGTGGATTTTGGAAGTTGACTCTGGGCACTAAACCACATGAGACCATTTGTGATGTTATTTGGCAAATGCAGCAGTGACTATTTTAGTTCAAACTCCCCTCCCTCTGTGCAACTCTGAATCTTTGAACTTCTCAAAAATAGCACGTGATTTCTTTCTTTTATAAAGTAGATGACCAAGACGTTGGAATGTTTAGGATTTTGCCCTAGGTTCCATGCTAAATTGGCCCCAAAAGTAGAAATAGGACCCAGGTTAATTAACCAGGTTAATTCATAGCACCTTAATTCATAGTGCCTTCATTGTTACATTCAAAGTTTCAGGCAAAATGTGACTCATAAAATTGAATTCTTTTTTTTACTTGAAAAATGTGGTCTGTAAACTTCCTAAAATCCAAAATCCACTGTGTGTGTGTGTGTGTGTGTGTGTGTGTGTGTGTGTGTGTGTGTGTTTGCTGGGGATTGAAACCAGGGCCTCTGTTCATGCTAGGTGAATGCTCTACCACTGTACTATACTCCCAGCTCCACTTATTTTTTAATCTGCTTCCTGGAAGGCTTTGGAATCCTTTAAGGATGATCAGAATATCAGAAATAGGGATTTGTTTTAGAGAAGATAGAGTCTGTTATGAATTAATGTGGAACGGAATTGCCAGGAGTACTACTCTTTTTGGGAGATGGAATAATAAACAACTTCCTGTTTCCTCCAGGAGGGTTCCTAGACTCTGTGGGGGTGACCTAGGAAACCCTGCTGGGACAGGATGGCGGAGGGGGTGGGATTTCCATGTTAAAACACTGGCTGTTGTTTGTTATTACAACTCCCTTGGCATCTTCCTGAGGATGAAGGGTACTCATCATAGAAACCTGGCCATGTGACTTTGTTCTACCAAGTGGCTTCAAAAAAGGTCAACTCTTGAGGATCTTGTCATTTTTTAAGAGTGCACTCATTTGTCATGCGCATGCTCCACCCTCTTCTTCCTCAACATTTCTACTTTTTTCATAGTTTAGAGCCATAATTTTTCATCTCGTATAAGGCCTAAGATCACAGTGGCAACAAAAATGACTTAACTTGCCGTGTGTGGTGGCGCACTCCTGTAATCCCAGTACTTGGGAGGCAGAGACAGGAGGATCACAGGTTCGAGGCTAGTCTCAGCAACTTAGTGAGACCTTCTGCAATTTAGTGAGACCCTGTTTCAAAATAAAATATAAAATAGGGTTGGGGTCTATCTCAGAGGTAGTATGCCCCTGGGTTCAATCCCCAGTACCAAAAAAAACAAAAAGACTTAACTGGAGTGGACACAGAAAGAGAAGAATATTTAAACGGTATGAAGATCTCTCTTGACACAATCTGAGAGGGACTCTTGGGTAGTGTATGTGGATTAACTGGCTCTCCAAGGCAAAAACCCTGATTCATAGCATTTGCTAATTTCTAGTATGTCAGTATTCCAACCATAGTGGAAATCATACTGCCAACATGATGCTGTTGAACACACAATTGAGAAGACGTATGCATAGTTGGCTTTTGCCTGATGTACAATCTGGCTCCAGCATACTGCTGGCTGGGCCTTGATGTGTTTGCATAATTAGATGGAAGGTACATATGTTGGTGTATATATATGAATCTGGCAGGGAAGATATCTTCTGGGTTCTCTGCCCAGAAACGACACCATGCATCAAGTGATGTGTGAATTCCCCACATGTGCAAGGTGCCTCTCCTAGTGCTCATCATCTTTACTCTCGAAACCGTCTTAGTTTTGGTATCCGTCCAGATGCCATCCTCTGGCTACTACTCCTCCTGTTTTACCCACCCTGCCTGGAAGAGGATGGCTATTTTAATTGATGTAACTGCTACAAAGTTCAATCATAGACCCTCTCCCCAGCTTTTAGATTTTAACTGCCCATTGTACGGTGCCATTGACACTTTCCCAGAGATACCCCAGATTGTACATTTCTGAAGAATTCAAAACCTCTGCATGGCTATACCTCCTCAATATTGTTTCATATGGATAATACTATTATGTTTCCAGTCACCCACACTTAGAAACCTGGTAAAAATCTGGTTCTTTTTGTTCCTTCATCTTTTACCTCTACATTCAATACTTTATCACCAAGTCTTTGATTATTTCCCTCCTTCCCTCCCTCCCTTCCTTCTTTCCTTCCTTTCTTTCTTTTTCCCACAGTATTAGGAATTGAACCCAAGGGCTTTCTACCTCTGAATTACACCCCCAGTCCTATTTTATTTATTTATTTTTTATTTTGAAACAGGGTCTCACTAAGTTGCCGAGGACCTCACTAAGTTGCTGAGGCTATCCTTGAACCTGTGATCCTCCTGTCTCAGCCTCCCAACTACTGGGATTACAGGCATGCGCTCACTATGCCCATCTGTCTGATTATTTCTTACATGTGTCCCTTTAACAAGCTCCATCTCCATCCCTATTGTCATTTTACCAGTTAAGAGCCTTCCAGTTGCTCATCTGGAGTATGGACAACTGGTTTCCCAACTTTAAAGCTGTTCCCATCGAATCTGTCCTCTACACTGGTATCTCTGATTTTACATGCAGCCTCATCCTTGGTTTCCCATTTTGTAGAGGACATGGAGTCTCAGTTCCTTAGCAACTCAAGCCCTCCATAATTAGGTCTGCCCCCACTGACTCTCCAGTCAGGCCAGCAATCCCTTTGTTGTATTGCTTCCTTCCTCTTCCTCCTTCTCCTCCTCCCCCTCCCCCCCCTCCTCCTCTTCCTCCTCCTCCTCCTTCTCCTCCTCCTCCTCCTCCTCCTCCCCTCTTCTTTTGGTACTGGAAATTGAACTCAGGGGCATTCTACCTCTGAACTACACCCCTAGCTCTTTTTATTTTTTATTTCGAAAAAGGGTCTTGCTAGGTTTCTGAGAGTCTCGCTAAATTTGCTGAGGCTGGTTTCAACCCTGTGATCCTCTTGTCTCAGCCTCCCAACTACTACTACTAAGTTGCTAAGAGTCTCGCTAAGTTGCTGAGTCTAGCCTCGAACCTGTGATCTTCCATCTCAGACTCCCAAGTACTGGGATTGCAGGTATGTACCACCATGCCTGGCTTGTCTATTCTTCAATGAACCTAAACATAAAAACAGTCTTCCCTGAGTCTTTGGGTCTTTATTTCTGAAGGCTCATTTAAAACTTTGATTAAATAAATTTGTCATTTAAAACTTTGATTAAATAAATTTGTCATTTAAAACTTTGATTAAATAAATTTGTTATACTTTTCTCTTGTTAACTTGACTTTCATTGTCAGGAGTGACCCTTAAAGTTAGATGAGGAAAGGTTCACATCTTTCTGACTCTGTGGTTCTAATGGCTTCTTTGTATCTGTTCCCTCAATTAGAATGAACCAATGACATGCCATTTACCTTTGTATCTTTAGTGTCTTGTACAGTGCCTGGAACATAGTACTGTCTCGTTAATGTCTGGCTTTATAGGTAGATGGGGACACTGAGCTATACCCCAGCCTTTTTTACTTTTTATTTTAAGACAGGGTCTCACTAAATGGTTCAGGATGGCCTCAAACTTTCTGCCTCAGCCTTTCAATAGCTGGAATTACAGGTGTACAGCACTGTGCCTGGCTGTGTACCTTTAAAAGTCTATAACACTTTGGATATGGGTTTTCTTAGTAAGTTAACTACCTGAATAGTACCCACTATTTACTTTGGCTGCTCAGGCCAAGATGCCTCAGAACTGATGTACCAAGGACTGAGCCTGGGTTGGAGAAGGACTCCGCACTGTCTCCCTTATAATGAGGTTGTTTGCTTAGCACCGTTCCTATTAAAGTATCAGATGATCGGAGTATTATTTTGATTGGAGGATCTTTCCCCCAAATTAGAAACGCTCAAGTCATGAATAGTTTATGTTTTAGATAGAGGGTGAAAGGGTGTGTTTCTCTATGACTGGAAACAGAATTGAATTATGGCATTTCATCTCTCACACTCTTTCTTCCTCCTCCTTATGCCAAAATTGATAATTATGGAAGTCCCACAGCTAGGACACTTGGGCAGAATTGTAGCTAGTTATCCCAGAGGAGTTAGACATGATCTCTTAGAAAAAGCTGCATTCTGATGGCAGAAAGATTGACCAGAAAAACAGTCATGAAACATTTTTGTGGCCTTGGTATCATGATCTTGTCAGGAAAGCGACGGTCTCTGATTAAATCCAGATTGAGCTATTTCCTGCTAGCGTGCTAACCCACGGGGCAGGCTCAGCCTGCCATGTCTCGCTTTCTAAGTCCCAGGTATTAAAAGCTTGTCTGCCAAGGGTTCCACCCTTTCTTTTAAACTTCAATTCAAAGTTATTAAGATAACACAAACAAAAACAGGTCCTGAAGTCTCTTAAAAGGATTCTAGACCTATTGAATCGTTTGCTGCAAAAATGAAACTTTTAACATTTTAGCTTTTCCAGTCTGGCCAATATGGCTGAGGGTGTGTGTGTGTGTGTGTGTGTGTGTGTGTGTGTGTGTGTTCTTTGTATCTTTTTTTTTACAATTTCATTTCAAAATAATTCCAGTAATGAGCAGATAATTTTAAGTTATTGCTCTGTAAAAAAAAATAGACTCTTTTTGAATGTTGGTAAATTAGAACTTATCTTGAAAAACCTGGTCTAACCCCTGACATAGCAAGTAGATATTAGGGTGTTAAGCAGATCTGTGGGAAATGACTTGAAGCAAATGCCCTAACACCTTGACATGCATTGTTAATTTTTGGTGAAAATGATTTTAGGCACCAGAGCAGTTCTGTACTTCATTTAATGATATCATTGATGCTCACTCCTTGCACTCAGAGAATGGTTTTTTAAACCTGCGTAGTAAAAGTGTTTTCTTTTAGGTCAAATGTAGTTCTTCCTAATGTACAGATACAAACACTGAGGAACAAAATCATCAAAGGAAGTAAGGGAAATCAGGATTGTATATTGGGATTACTTTTTTTCCAGAACAACAACAACAAAAAAGGACTGAAAGGAAGAGACTGGGGTTAATGAGAACCATAACTCCATTCCCAAGGGAGAACCTTGGATTCCCGCCAAATCTGCTCTCTGGCAGGAAAAGGGACCCACTTCATCAGGTCCTTTGACAGGCATTTTTCCTCTATGTTTGAATTTTGGGCCACATCAATACTCAGTGAAAAAATTAGTTCTTTTAAGTAGTCATTACTTTCAGTAAGAAAGATTTAGTTTTAAAGTGGACTTTGCATTTTAAGCAAAATAAGAGTCATCGAATTGCAAAATTGTTTGGTAAAAGAACCCTGACATTCTCACAAGGTAGGCTTGTGATTTAGAATTACAGCTGAATAGCCCTATAATGAAGAAGCCATTCCTTTAGTTGTTGATAACACTTGATGTTGAAATATGTTTTTTAACTATTTCTTTTTAATATTGTGCAGGCTTATAATTCTTTTAGCCAAATCTTTTGAAGAACAAAGTAAAAAAAACAAAACATCCCTACTTTTAAAAAATACTGTATTAACAAAAAGATTACAGAAATATAGATGTTTGAAGATTAAAATCAACATATTTTATAATGTTTTGATTTATCCCTTTTTAAGGGCTGGAGATGTAGCTCAGAGATAGAAAGCCCCTGGGTTCAATCCCCGGTACCGCAAAAAAAAGTGAAAAGCAGTAAATATGAATTAAGTGTTAAATGCATTACAATAATTTACTAAGCCAACATTGTCTAAAATATGTTGATTCCAAAGTTCTTCAAGATGCTCTGAGAATAAAGGAAAACCCATTTGGAAATGTCATATACCATATCCCTCTTTTGGAGTTCAGTAACACATGTTAGTACAATAAAAAGTTCAAGAAATTCTGCAATGAGGAGAGGTTTTTGAATTTATTGAATTCTATAGTCTCCAAACTTGACCATAGGACCTTTTTTTTTATTAGTGTGTTATAGCTTACACGTAAAGCAACACTGCACCAAGTAATTAAAAATGTAATTAGAGTTTGAAACCATGTATCTTTTTCACTTCCTGCTTCTGGTTTAAGTTAATTGGAACTTCTGGAAAACAGATGGGTACTACTAGGCTTGTTCTAAAACTAGTATGGAGTGATAAAGAACAGTTCTTAGGCCTTGGTCTGAGTCAATAGTCCTAAGAGGCCTAAAGAAACATTTGGTATTGTGTATGAATAAGATTCCTCTCCTTAGAAAACTTTTAAAAATTAAAGAAATAAAGCCATCTACCACATAAGTTGGAGTCAATATTAATGCCTGCTGGCGGTTAGACTTGATGACATTAAGCTATTCTAACCCCTTTCTACTGCAGTCTCTACCTGTTTGATCTTTCTGAAAGCAATCCTTTGATTAATTTCTTTCTAGTAGTTAAACTTCTAACAGGTCAGGTGAAGAAAAGCAGTATGTGCCTTGGTAAGCACAATTACCATCACTAAGCACTCGTTTCCTTCTTTTTGCCCCTCTAAAAACTTAAAGCATAGCTGGGCGTGGTGGCGCACACTTGTAGTCCCAGTACTTGGGAGGCTGAGACAGGAGAATCACCAGTTTTCAGCCTCAGCTACTTAGTGAGGCCCTCCGCAATTTAGTGAGACCCTGTTTCAAAATAAAGAATGAAGGCCGGGCGTGGTGGTGCACGCTTGTAATCCCAGTACTTTGGGAGGCGGAGACCAGGTTCGCAGCCGGCCTCAGCTCTCTCTCTCTCTCTCCTTAGTGAGGCTCTCTGCAACTTTGTGAGACCCGGTTTCAAAATAAAGTATAAAAAAATAGGGCCGGGGGTGTAGCGCGGAGGTACAACGCCCCTGGGCTCAATCCCTGGTACCGCAAAAAAAAAAAAAAAAAAAAAAAAAAAAAATAAAGAATGAAAAATATGGCTGGGAGTGTAGCTTGGAGGTAGAATGCCCTGGGTTCAATTCCCAGTACCACACATACACAAAAAACAACTTAAAACTTTTATATGTCTGATTATTTCAATTTGGGAAAATCTGCTATAAAGCAATTCAACTTATGATTCAGGTAAACTTGTGATTGTTCACATCACTGAGAATAACTATTTGCTTTAGAAAAAGATTTATTCCAGAACTCTTCTTGGTAGGCAATATCCATAGTGCCTATGAAGGAGAAGTTAAACTTAGCAAATTGCATTTCTATATAATTTGTTAGGCACAGATTTATTGTAGGATGCAAAGCACACCCACATTTTTTCAATTTAATTCTTTTCCTTCATGTGCAGTTTTTAAGCTTTCAGATTTTATCACCGATCAATTTTTATTTATGTCTACCAATGTAGTCATATCTACCAATATTTTTTATAGTTTTATTCTCACGTGATAGTTACTTCTCATGGGTGTTTTCTCTTGTACAGTGCAAGTTTCCAGAAGGCAGGGCTCATACAACCACCTACCCTTTCCACCACTCCCCCAAGATGAACCCAGTGCTGCCTGGTGTAGCTGTGTCTCAGCCACCTCTTCATTGCTGATGATATTGAATCAGAATGTGTGTCGCCTTCTGTGGATGGCAGAATGTGAGGTCATGGTCCGTTCTCCATAGCTTTCCATGGAGAACACACTCCTACCATGGCTGATTTTTCAAGCTGTCAACATGATGTCAACCGGCTCACACAAGTCCTAGAAATTTAACAAGCAGATCTCCAAAATCAGTATGAGTTGCCTCTGGCACACCACCAGAATCTTTAAGAATGAGTTTGAAACCTTACTTTGGAATGATATAAAGGGAACTACTGATAACTTTTGCCACACTCAATCCTGCAATCATAGAAAAAATCCTTGATAAATATGCCAGCAACATTGTTCTTGATAGGGGAGAAGTACAAAGCAAATGTAACTGCTACCAAGTAGAAGCTGCACTTCTGCAGAGGAAGGGAGCACACACACCCACATCCTCCATCGTCACCATGCTACTCATTCCAGTCACTATTTACCACCCTAAATTTCTAATTTTATAGAAGTTGATTTTTAATTTTTATATATATAATTTCAGCAAATGACCAATTGGCCATGAATCTTATGGTTGTGGGGAGTGAACGTGCTGATATGTGTGAAACGTGGAGCTCAGTCTTACACCCATCGGAAGCAGCAAATGAACGGTGGCTGTGGTGATGATGATGATAACTGTTAACAATCTTTGTGTCTTAGCTGCTTTATAGGAGCTACTTATAGGAGAAGGCCTTGCCTTATATGACTTATAGGGCAATTAAATAAGATAAAGAAGAAGCATCAGGCTATGGCTTTATTTTAGTGTTTCCAGTTCCCATAGGAAGTCCTTTCTCCTGATGGTAACCATTAATATATCACACAGGTTGAAGGGGACCAGCTGCCTCCTGGACATACAGTCAGTCAGTATGAGACCTGCAAGATCAGGACCATAAAAGCCGGTACCTTGGAGAAGCTTGTGGAGAACCTGCTGACAGCTTTTGGGGACAATGACTTTACCTATATCAGCATCTTCCTGTCAACGTACAGAGGCTTTGCCTCCACTAAAGAAGTGCTGGAATTGCTGCTGGACAGGTAAGGATCCCAGGGGGTTGGAGAGCTGCCGGAAAGTGGGACTGTGCGCAGAGAGGAGGTGCGAGGCTCTGAGTCACCTGCACTTGGAATGCCGAGGGAGAGTGCAGAAAGGTTGACTGGAAGGAACGACCTTTGAACCAAAAGCATGAAGATTATTCGTGAGCTGCTTATGTGATCTCTTTGTGGCTGGAAAATAATCTCAAAAAAATGGACAAAAGGGTTAAGAGTAGATCTCATAAATCTAGGTTCTATTCTTTATAGATTTCAGTTACTATTTATCACCATAAATTTCTAGTTTTACAGAATTTAATTATTAATTTTTATATCATGTCAGTAAATGATCAGTTGGCCATGAATCTTATGGCTGTGGGGGAATAAATGAGCTAATGTGTATGAAGTGTGGAGCTCGGCCTTAGACCCTTGGGAAGCAGCTAATGCATGGTGGCTGTGGTGATGATGATAAAACTATGAGCGATCACTGTGTATTAGCTGCTTTATGCACATAAATATCCTTGATCCACATTGTTAAGGGACATGCTTAGTAGAGCGGTGTACATTGTAACACACATAGATAATCTTTATATTTTTCCCCTTAGTTTTGTTTTATTTATAACTAAACTTGATCATTTTTAAAAAACAGCATTAAATTGACTTGACACCGGGGGCAAGAAAGCTGTCCGCCAAACAATTGTTTTGGAATCCTCATTCAAATCCTTATATTCTAGGGCTTCCTGCAGAAGGAAGGAAATGAGATAGGGTGTTTTTGTTGGGGCTTGTTGAATATTGATTTTTGTTAACCATATTTTTTTAAATTTCAAAAATAGCCTGTGCTCATGTTGGAAATGTTAATAGTCCTATGCTATAGAACATTCTTAAATAAATATTATAACTTTCTCATATTGTTTTTTCCCCAAATAACATTTGTTAGGATTTAAAAAACATGTACTAATAGAAAGAAAAAATTAAACAGAACATAATATATCAAGGCAGATAATGCATATTAGCAGTTTATAAATAGAAGTATATACATATATCCATATAGGTGAGGAAAAGTCCAAATTATTCGGAAAATTATAAAAATAGCAAAAATTTCCTTTTTCCAAGTTCCCTAGTCCCATCTCTTCCTAGTAATCACTGTAAAACATTTTTTTCTTGTATTCTTCCCAAAATTTTCTGGGAATATGTAAGTATGTATATGTATACACCCCCCATACACACACACTTTTTTTATTTTGTGGTACTGGGGATTGAACCCAGGGGCATTGTACCCCTGAGCTACACCCCCAGCCCTATTTTATTTTTTTATTTTGAAACAGGGTCTCACTAAGTTGCAGAGGGCTTCACTAAGTGGCTGAGTTTGGCTGTAAACTTGTGATCCTCCTGTCCCAGTCTCCCAAGTACTGGGATTACAAGTGTGTGCCACCATGACCGGCCTACACACACACTTTTATATATGAGTGTATTACATATGAAAAATGTAGTGCAGTAGCTAGCATAATGTAAGCTCAAGACATGTGAGTAGTTATTTCAATATAAGCATATATAGATGGATCTGCCATACTCTTTCCAGTGGCTTTTTAGTACTTAATGAATGTATTATTTTATGGATAGACATTTAAGCTCTTTCCAGGTTTCTGTGTATGTGTGTGTGTGTGTGTGTGTGTGTGTGTGTGTGTGTGTGTGTGTGACTAAGGGTATTCTACCTCTAAGCTACACCCCCAGCCCTATTTTATTTTTATTTTGAACAGGGTCTCACTGGGTTGCTAAGAGACTCAATAGACTGCTGAGGCTATCCTTGAATCTGCAATCCTCCTGACTCAGCCTCCCAAGTATTGGGATTACAGGCGTGCCACCATGCTGGGCTTCTTTTCAGTTTTTAAATTTGTTTTTGAAATTTTGTAAACTTGCTGCAGGGCATCTTCGAATATGTCTTTTCTGAGTAGCTGTTGAGTAGCTGTTTGAGAACTCCATGGGATGATTTCATGGGAGAGTGACTGGTGGGTCAAGACATAGCAGCACTTAAGGATTGGGAAGCCACTGGCTCATTGCCCTCCAGGAGCTCGCAGCAGCCACACTCCGATCTACAGAGGACAAGCGAGCCTGCTCCCTCGCTTTCCCCACACCCTCTCCAACTGTGGGTACTTTCCTCTCTGCCATTGAAACCATCTTTACCATGACCTGTCCGTTGAAAAATGGCAGCTTCTTGTTTTTGAATTTATGCTTCATATATTTATGAGTAGAGTTTGGCGTTTTTAAAATTCTTATTGACCATTTTTTTTCTGTGAACTGTATTTTCATATCCTTTGTTGTTGTTTTTCTTTTGGACTAGTTCCTCCTAATTATTGATCATCTAATTATAATTCTTTGTATATTAAGGAAATTGGATTTTTGCTTATTATTATGTTGGACATAATTTGCTGATCTATTTCTTTTTTTTTTTTGCGGTACCGGGGATTGAACCCAGGGGCGTTCTACCTCCGCGCTACACCCCCGGCCCTATTTTTTTTTATACTTTATTTTGAAACCGGGTCTCACAAAGTTGTGGAGGGCCTCACTAGATAGAGAGAGAGAGACAGGGAAAGAGAGAGAGAGAGAGAGAGAGCGAGCTGAGGCTGGCCGCGAACCCGGATCCTCCAGTCTCTGCCTCCCAAAGTACTGGGATTACAAGCGTGCGCCACCATGCCTGGCTGATCTATTTCTTGACTTTAAAAGTTGCCCAGGTTTGGTGGTGCACACCTGTAATCCCAGTACTTGGGAGGCTGAGACAGGAGGATTGCAGGTTTGTGGCTAGGCCTCTGCAACTTAGTGAGACCCTGTTTCTAAATAAAACCATAAAATAGGGCTGGGGTGTAGCTCAGAGGTAGAATGCCCCTGGGTTCAATCCCCAGTACCACACACACACAAAACCGTTGCTTATTAATATTCTTTTTTTTATGAAGACATTAAACATTTTTAATGTAGTTATATCCTCCAGTCTTCAGAAATTCCTTTAATAATCAAGGTCTCTTCTGACATAAGTAAGGTTATTGATAAGAGTGAGGTTTTCCACAAAGTAGTGTGTTAGTCACCTTTCCCTCACTATAGCAAATACCTCATGTCATCAATTTATAGAGAAAAGGTTCAGTGTGGCTCAGAATCTTGGCGGTTCTGGTGCATTGACTGGCTCTGTTGTTCTTAGGCTGGGGCAAGCCAGCACATCGTGGTGGGTGCACATGGGGCAGAGTGCTTAGTTCCTGGCCAGGGAGAAAATTGAGGAAGAGGGGGCTGGGATCCCACTGTCCTTTTCAGGAGCACGTACCTGGTGACCAAAAGACCTCAAGACTCGGCCCCCCTCTTTTTTTGTGTGTGGTACCGGGGATGGAACCCAGGGGCATTCTACCTCTGTGCTACATCCCTAGGCCCCCCCTTTTTTTCTTTATTTTGAAATTGGGTCTTGCGAAGTTGCAGAGGGCCTCACTAAGTAGCTGAGGCTGGCCACGAACCTGGATCCTCCGGTCTCAGCCTCCCAAGTACTGGGATTACAAGTGTGCACCACCACGCCCACCTCGGCCCCCCTCTTAAAGGCTTCATGCCCCCCCAATATCACCACCCTGGAATCAAGACTTTAACAAATAGGCTTTTAGGAAATATTTCAGATACAAACTATTCTAGTGGTTTCCTTGCAGATGCATATAGACTGAAATTATTTGAATTGGTGGTTATTCATATGTTCATATTCAGAGACAATCACTAAATGCCTACTCTCCATCTTATATTGATCTGGTTATGATACCCCGGCTGCAATATATGAAGTCTGGTGGTTTTTTACATAAAAGTACTTGACGAAATATTAAGCCCAGAGTGTAAATTTGTGGGATTGGTTAGCCATTTTTATCATAGTTTGTTTACTTATATAATCATTCATGTATAAATAGAATTGAAGAAGTATTTGAATTTTCTCTTTTGGGTATTTAGTATTTTTAACTAATCAATTATTTATTTAATTAATTAATTTTTGTGTGTGGTACTGGGGATTGAACCCAGGGGCATTCTATCTCTAAGCTATATCCCCAGTCCTATATTTTATTTTTATTTTGAAACAGGGTCTCTCTAGGTTGATGAGAGTCTCACTACTTGCTGAGGCTATTCTTGAACCTGTGATCCTCCTGTCTCAGCTTTTCAAGTACTGAGATTACAGGCATGTGCCACCACACCCGGAGTATTTCATATTTTTAAAAGGATGTAGTATGCTAACAGTTGGCAGGCAATATAAGGAAATAACTCAAAACAAAAAAAAAACCTGTAAGTTTACTTTGGAAATGGTAACCTCGTCCACTTAGGGGGTAACTCCATGGATAATAGGCCGCAGATGTTCACAGTGTAAAGGAGTACATGCAAATTCCAGCTGTTCACCCTGCATAGTGGACGTATACACAGGAACTAGAGTGTTTAGTCTATGACTCGTGTACATCCAGCTTTTATTTGATGATTTTTACAATCTTTGTTCTCCTACTATAGTGGACAGACATTTTTTGATTTTTAAAATACTAATAACTATATGATAAATTTTAAACAACAGAATCAACATGAATTCAAAATGCACTTAATTCAAACTATCATTTAAGGTATAACAGCATGAAGAATTAAGATTTATTTTGTACTATTTGGATGGGCCAGAACTTGGCTTTTGAATTCAATCTCATTACATCTTTGCTTGCTTCTGAAACTATTGGAATCAATAAGTACTGAATGCCTATAAAGTACCCAGCACTCTGTAAGACACCATGCAGATGGAGCTCAGAGATATAAGACTTGGTTTTTGCCCCAGGTATTCAGAGGTGGGTTGACTGTGAGCCTCCTGGTGCTTCACCCAGAACCTCGCACTTGCAATACCCTCTACATAATTTTATGTCTTAAATTTTGTGTTCTTTTTCTTTAAGAGGACTCCTCAAATTACATACGCTAGTTTCATAAAACCTAGATCCACCCCTCAGTACTTAATATTGCAAAAGATAAGGTTTGGAGCCAGGGGGAAGTTCACTAAGTACTGTGTGCATGTATGTCCCTATCACTCTGAATTGCATTATGATGTGAGACTACAATGCACCAATAAAAGTATATTTTAAAAAGATAGGTTTGCACTCATAGAACAAGTACATAACCACTCCCAATGGTGTCAAATGAAGCTCAAACATGATCTGTAGATGAAACAAGGTACAGAAATTCAGAGAAATAAGTCCCATTTATTTCTCTGCAGAAATTTAGATTTGTCCACATCCATACAAACCTCAACGTGAATGTTTCTTCTTCATTTCATTTCCTACTTACACTTAGATCCTGTGGCCCAGCTTCAACCTTTATTGGATTTAAGTAAAATGTATATTCTGTGAAACACTACATCCCCAAATTTGTTGTTGGGATTTCTAATGTCTATAATTACAAGGAAGCAACTGCATTTATAATCTTGTCTATTCTGATAAGCATGCGAAATATTATTTTCATATCAGTAGATTGTGGTAGACTTATTTGTGGGTTTCTGATACAAATTTTCAGTTACTTCTTTGGGTTTAATAGTAGATTACTCATCTACTGTGAAATTAACACCAAGACTTTTTATAGCATGTGCTAATCTTGTAATAATCAGTCAAGAATAGATGGAGGACAGATGCTGCCGGTATTTATTTCCCAGCAGAGAACAGCTTATTTGAAGTCAAGTTTTGATTTCACCTAAGACTTCCAATAGTGGCTTTTCTTGTATAGAACTGTTTGCTTTCTAGGATTTCCTTTTCATCTTTTTATAGTTTTTCATTCTGCTAATATGAGCCCTTGCGATTGACCAATAGACAGCGGTTTGAAGTCATGTTTGGCCAACTCTGTGTGTTTACTTTGTCCCTAACTTGGGGTGCTCAGCATTTCATGAGGACCTCTGTTTGCCGTGCTTCTCACCATGGCTCAGAGTTAATTCTAGGCTACACTAGCTTCCTTTTAACCCCAGAGAGTTATTGAATTGTGGGTAAGCTTTTTGTACTGGGGCTTTGAGAATTTATTTTCTCAAACTTCAAGCATACATTCCACTTAAAAATCTATTCTTCCCACTATATCATTTAAGAGACAAAAGGCATTAGACACCACTGAAAAGCCCCACCTCACATGTAAGCAGAATCCCACTTCAGCTCACTGAGAGCTGCGATATATCTATACAGATACGCAGATCTCTCTCCAAATTGCTGTCACAGCAGCTACCTTTTGTTTTTTTCTCAAACATTCTTTCTGTCTCTGAGATCAGTATAGCAGAATGCTGACGACAAGCAGGGTGGACTAGGCCTCCAGGAACCTTGACTAAGCCACTTACTGCACTCAGGTCCCAGTGTGGAAAGACAGGGCAGTGGTCTGAATGACTCCCTTCGTTTCAAGGGCTTTCTCCCAGTGGCGGACTCTTGGAGAGGCTGAAGGTAGGGCTTTCTGTAAACCATGCCTTAAGACCATGATCTCTCTTGAGTTTGTTTGTTTATGTCACAGAGAAGAGGCTAATTCAGTAGGTCCTTGAACTGATTTCTTCTTCCCCTGTTGACTTCCCGTGTGTTTTCACAGACTTTATCTAATTTCGTTTACTTATGACAACCCCCTGTTTACAGATGAAAAAACTGTGGTTCAGAAACATTCAGTCTCCAAGTGGCAGAGCGGGCATGGAAACCTCCACCTCTGTGACTCAGAAGCTCTTTGCAAGTGTACTCTGGCACCTCCTATGATTTTTAAATGTCATTTTTTTAAAAACAGGGGGTGATTTGGGAACCCCTCTTAGTCATCTTTCTCTCTACTTCCTCAATTGCTGTTCCTTGGAAACTGCATTTCCTGAGGGCTGCGCCCTTCACACCGTGGTGGGCCGTTCACTTGAGCACCAGTGCTCCATTCATTCGTCTACTCAGCAGTATTCATCAGCTGTGAAGCTGTAGCAGGTACTGTACAAGGTGCTGTGTAGGTAATGGTGGCCCAGCCTGCTGTGGTTCCTGTCCTCTTCATATAAAATGTGGAGTGGGAGAGAGTAACACTAAACGAGTCAGCATACAGATAAATGTGTATAATTAGAATTGTGTAGCCACTGGGAGATGAGAGACAGACAATGAGAGGATATTTTGAAGGGCTTTATCCAATAAAACTGCATGTTAGCCAGTGATCTTAGGTGGCAGATGGCCATGATGGTCACTGTAGTGTCTGTGTTTTGGAGTGTTTCTATTTATGGGGCTCAGGTCAGTAACCCTCCATCAGGGGTTCTACTTCCAGGGGTGGGAGAGAGAGCAGATGAGGAAGCCTGGGTGGGTTTATGCAGCCATGGAGTAGCAGCCTTAAGTCTGTACTTAGGCCACCTGGGGTAGTAACACTTTCGTATGCAAAAGATGACATGCCAATTCTTAGCAAGAATGGAACTGCCCTTACTAGTGAAGCCACTTCTTCCACAGCATAGAGAGGAGTTGATCGACTATAAAGCTTGAAACAATTTTATTTACTTCCAAGGATTTTGTCATAAGGTGCCAAATATTCCTCTCTTCTCTTTCACAGTTTTAAGATACTTTATGGGCAAAGTACCTTTCCTAGCTTTTAGCCATGAGATTCATGTGTTAGGTGTAGAGTATAATGGTTAAGAGGGTGGGCAGTGTATCACAGGAGTCAGAAAACGAATTTGATTCCAGTTTTGCACCCTGCCATAGTTTGGATTGCATATGTCTAGACACTCAAAGGTCCCTGTGGTAAAGGCCTGGTCCCCAGTGCGGGGCTACGGGAGGTGGTAGAACCTTTAAGAAGTGAGGCCTAGTGGGAGGTGTTTAGGGCATTTGGGCTGTGCCCTCAAAGGCTATAGGGGGACCTTATCTGCCCCCCTTCTCTCTTTTGCTTCTGGGCTATGAGGTGAACAGCCTTCCTCTGCCATGCAAGCCTGCTATGATGCGCTGCCTCGCCCCAGGCCCAAAATCAAAGAGGCCAACAGCTGCGGACAGGAAGCTCCAAAACTGTGAGCCCAAATAACCCTTTTCTCTTCATAAGTTGATTATCTCAGGTATTAGTTATAGTGATAGAAAGTGGACTAACACACACTTCTTACTTGCTCTGCAGCACTGAACAAGTTAATTTATCTCCTTAGCTTCAGTTTCCTTATCTAGAAAATGAGAATGGAAAATAGCACCTAATTTGCAGGGTTATTATGAAGTTTAAACTTAATAATACAAAGTTCTTATTAAGGGTGCTAGAAACTATTAAGTGGGTAAGAGATTACCATGACCTTGTTGTTTCCTTTCTTCGTGGTATTTATCATTATTTGAAATTGCCATACTTCTCTTGCCTATTTCTTCACTGTCTCCTCAGAGACCATGTCTGTCTAATTCGCTGCTTTACCCTCAGAGAGGAACGGTGTCTGCAGTAGGTGCTTAGGAACTATGTGTCTAAAGTAAATATCATGGTTCTAATTCATGCCTATTATGAGTGGTGCTTTGGAAGGCACAACAGTGAACATTACCCAACTTCTACCTACATTCAGTGGAAGAGACAGACAGACCTGTGACATCATTGTCAGAGCAGTGAGCATTGAATGTGCATTTTAACATCAAGTCCCCCGCCCACCTCAGGGAGCTGTGAAGCCGTAGTAGTGAACTTTCTGTAAGAAGCAAAAACACAAATCCATTCAGTTCTCACATGCTTTCTTAGCATGAGGAGCTGGGTAAGCATTTTTGAGATGCATGCAATATGTTCCAAATTACTTTTTGTTAAACCTCCCTTAAAAATAATTAAGTTTTTTTTAGTGTGTGTGCAGTGCTGGAATTAGAGTAGGCACTTGCCAAATATTCCTAGATTCACGCTGACTGCAGTGCTCATAGAAGCAAGGCGATTCCCTTCCTTCCTTTTCTCTTGGTAGGAGGCAGAGTTTCTAAAATCTTCCCTCTCCTCTTCCGGGTCCAGGGAAAGTGGATTATCAGCAGAGAGAGCTCTAGGAAGTCGACACTGGAAACCGGACCCATTTGGAGGGTCTCACAGCATCCTACTCTGGCAACCATAAGTCACCTTCGAGTGCTGGTCTCTCATAGAATTAACACTCATATTAAATCTTGTTACTATTAAACTCATAATTTGATTTTTCTGTACTTTTGTTTGTCCTAAAAGCCTTTTAACTTCTAACATTAATATAGGAAAGCTTTTCAAAATAATGCAGTACCATTCTCCATTAAGTGTGTGTGTGTGTGTGTGTGTGTGTGTGTGTGTGGTGTGCTGGGGATGGAACCCAGGGGCCTTTTACCTCAGGGCTATGCCCCCAGCCCTATTTTATTTCTTATTTGGAAACAGGGTCTCACTAAGTTGCTGAGAGTCTAAGTTGCTGAGGCTGGTCTTGAGCCTGCGAGCCTCTTGTCTCAGCCTCCCAAGTACTGGGATTACAGGTGTGCACCACCATGCCCGACTCATTCCCCATTAATTTTAGTAACTCCCCTCCCCAACTCCCCACAGGGCCAAGTGGAAACAGTAGAGCGGGTTACCCATGAGTCTTTCGTCCTACGTGCATCAGAGTTGAGATTTATTGGTCAGTTGGCTCCAGGATGCTCATCCCATTTTGTAGCAGGAAGGCTTTCAGGAAATCTTAACAGTGCGTTGCTTCCTTCCCAGCTTAAAATACAGACATCCTGGATATCCTGACTGGGTGAGAATTTCTTAGTAAATGAAGGCTATTTCTTAAGATTTCTGTTACAGTGGAGGTCTGGGTGTTGGTGATCCTCTAGGCAAAAGATACCAATGGATATGTTATGGCCTTAAAAAAGGGCAGGTTGTTAAGAGATAAACTGGACTCAGGCCTTATTTCCTGTGACCTGAGGAAGGTGAAACTATTGGCTGGTATAACTGGAGAAAGAATTAAAACAAGGACTGTGAAAACCGGGGATAGTGGCACACGCCTGTAATCCCAGTACTTGGGAGGCTGAGACAGGAGGATCCCAGGTTGGCAGCCAGCCTCAGCTACTTAGTGAGGCCCTCTTCAACTTAGTGAGACCCTGTTTTAAACTAAAGAATAGAAAATAGGGCTAGGGGTGTAGCTCAGAGGTAGAATGGCCCTGAGTTCAATCCATAGTAACACACACACACACACACACACACACACACACACTTAAAAAACAAAAAAACAACAAGGACTATGAGAAACCATAGGTATTAAAATGCTTATACCAAAGGAAAAAAACCATTGAAAACTTCTGTGGGGCATGTCCTTCATGAAAGGTCCCATACTCTTGCTGGTTTGTGTCTTATCAGGGGGAGAAGAACTGTTTAGCTCAGAAAATCATAGAAGATATAACATTTATGATAATTTCCATATACATCTGTGGAAGGCAGTCTCCCGAAGATGTCCACATTCTAATCCCCAGAACCTAGGAATGTGTTCAGTTATATGACAAGGGGAATTAAGGTTTTAGAGGGTATTAAGGTTGTTAATCAGTGGGCTTTAAAATAAGAAGATTAAGCCAGGTATGATGGCGCAAGCCTATAATCCCAGTACTTGGGAGGCTGAGATAAGAGGTTTGAGGCCAGCCTCAGCAACTTAGTGAGACCCTCAGCAATTTAGCAGGACTCTTTTACAAAATTAAAAATAAAAAGGGCTGGGGGTGTAGCTCAGAGGTAGAATGCCCCTGGGTTCAATCCCCAGTACCAAATCAAAACAAAACAAAACCAGAAAGGAAATTATTTTGGCTTATCTTAGATGGGCCTGGTATAATCACAAGGGTCCTTAAATGTGAAAGATGGATGGGCGTGGTGGCGCACGCTTGTAATCCCAGTACTTGGGAGGCTGAGACATGAGGATCACAGGTTTGCGGCCAGCCTCAGCTACTTAGTGAGGCCCTGTGCAACTTAGTGAGACCCTGTTTCAAAATAAAGAATAAAAAATAGGGTCGGGGGTACAGCTTGGAGGTAGAATACCCCTGGGTTCCATCCCCAGTACTGCAAAAAAAAAAAAAAAATGTGAAAGATGGAGGCAGGAGAGGGCCAGAGAAAGAGATGTGATGGAAACAGGATCAAATAGATGCTAGTCGCTGGCTTTTGAAGATGAAGGGCGTTATGAGCTCAGAGCACACGCAGCCTCTGGAAGCTAGACAAGGCAGTTCAGCTGATTCTTTCTAGGGCCCTAGAAGGGAACACAGCCCTGTGGCAGCTTGATTGTAGTGCTCTGAGACCTGTGTTGGACTTCTGACTGGCATAATTAAAAAACAGTGAATTTGCTTGAAGCTGCTAAGTTTATGGTATTTTGTTGTAGCAGCAATAGATTAAAAAAAACAACAAGGAATTCTTGGTAGGGATTGACTCCAAAAGTCTTGTGCTCATGGGCCCAGGGATGCGGAAGGTCAGGGCTCACCTTCGCCCTCCTGCTCAGGACCTCCTGCCCTGTGCAGCTGTGGCCACACACTCAGCTCCGGAAGCATCGCTGGAAACCAAAGGCCCGGCCTCAACGCAACAAAAGCATCGCTACTATTTTCTCCCTGTAACTATGCCAGTTGCTTTGGGCTAACCAGAAAACTTTAATCTGGTCCAGTTTTAGAATTGCATCCAACCATAATGACATGAGGGAAAGTGGAAGTGAGTTCTCTTCCATGCTGGGTTGGTTGTCTTTGGTAACTCTGGTGTTTTTCAAGTGGACCCGGCTCCCGCCCAGCAGCACCATGGGAATTCTCTATGGGAACATGAGGCGACTGCAGAACCCTAGCTGTCTGGGCTGGCAGCAATGGTGCTGTTAAAACAGATGCAGAAGGGGTGCTGTCAAAGGCACCCTCGATCCTAACCAGACTGGCTTTCCTTCCCTGAAATGGGGTTTATAAGACCTAAGAGATAAACGTGTTTCCATGAAGTAGCGCTTTTTTCTTTTTCACTTGGCAAAGGGAGGCAGGACATGCAGTTATCTTTCTTGAAAAGAAGACTGAATTGTCCCGAAGGTTTAAAAAAATATGCTTATGTTTGGAAACTACAAAATGTGTGCATATTCTGAGCGATAACCAGAAAGTTCTAAATCTAGCTTTGATAATCTAAAACAGTGTTTTTGACCAGTTCCTAGCAATTGGTGGAAGGAGTTGACTACAAAGGTCTTTAAGAGTCTGCTAAAAACTATGGACCCTTTCTTTAGGGGGAAAAAAAAGCACATCAGAAAAATTTGCATGTAATTTAGGGGATGCCCAGAGTTCTATAAATTCATCCAAGGACCTGGGTTATGATCTTCAAGGTAAAGAGTCCTTAGCATGGGTCACAGGGGAAAGATAGGTAGCCACTGTGAGTCAGGGGAGGACACTGCTTCTAGCTTATAATTGGAGCAAAAATACTAAGTTTGGTTCTAAAAAGTAAATTAATGAATTGTATTAAATTATAGTACATTTAGTGGTTCATTAAAACAAATTAATGGTTTTGAGAAAAATATCTCTGAATCTTTACAAGAAAAAGAGATTGGCAGCTAGGTATGGTAGCACTGGCTGCCGTAATCACCATACTTGGGAGGCTGAAACAGGAGGACCACAGGTTCTAGGCCATCTTTAGCAATGTAACGAGGCCCTCAGCAACTTAGCAAGAGCCTGCTTCAAAATAAAAAATAAAGGGCTGGAGTTGTAGCTCAGAGATAGAATGCCCCTCGGTTCAACCCTTAGTACCATCAAAAAAAAAAAAGTAAAAAGAAAGTACATTGTGATGTGAAACTATAATGCACCAATAAATGTTAAAAAAGAAGAAGGAGGAGAAGAAGGCAGGCATGGTGGCGCATGCCTGTAATCCCAGTACTTGGGAGGATGAGGCAGGAGGATAGCAGGTTTGTGGCCAGCATCAGCAACTTAGTGAGGCTCTCAGCAACTTAGTGAGACCCTGTTTCCAAATAAAAAATAAAAATAGGACTGATGGTATAGCCTGGAGGTAGAAGGCCCCTGGGTTCCACCCTCAGTACCACATATACAAGAAAAGAAAGAAAGAAAGAAAGAGAGAGAGAGAGAGAGAGAGAGAGAGAGAGAAAGAGAAAGAAAGAAGAAAGAGAAAGAAAGAAAGAAAGAAAAAAAGAAAGAAAGAAAGAAAGAAAGAAAGAAAGAAAGAAAAGGGTATTTGAGTTGATTTTATGTTTTATTATCACTTTTCTCTTAGTTGACTTTTTTTTTACATTTATTTTTTGTGAACTTAGTGTTTGAGAATGACACCAGGCCTCCAGTCCTGGGAAAAACAATTTCTTTGCCTTTGATGTCTTCTGAAGGTTTTAGTAAACACTAATTTAGATAAGTCGATGCTATGTCGAGTTTTGTAAGCACGGGAGAGAAAAGTAGTCTTGAAAGTGACTGGGCGCCATGACCCTAACTCGTCTTCATGTCGCTTGGGTTTGTATAGCGAGCTTCGCGAGACTCTTAAGAGTTCTGCCTTACCACCTTTTTGCGGTTGGAGAAAACTAAGCTATGGACTGGGCTCGGGGCGATTTGTTCATGATGTGTGAATTCGTCTTAAACCTGAGAAGATGCCAGGCTCACTAACAGCTAAGTGTGGCGGGCCAGTGCTGCCTGCTCCCTAGCCCCCTCCTAACCCCACTTCTTCTCTTGTCCTCCGTCATGGCCACCACCATTGTGGCACGCTAACAAGCGGCCTCTGCAGTTGGCTGCTTAGAACTGTAAGGAACTAGAAGTGGAAGGGTGCTGGGGGGCCACCAAGCTCTGAGTGCAGAAAGCAGGACAGAGAAAAGAAAAGGGTGACGGGGACTTGGAGTGGAACTGGGAGAAACCTTAGTGCAAGGGGGTGAGAGCCAGTATACAAGTAAAATAACTGGAAATCTGGACAAGAAACAAGCAGAGACACTGTTTTGTTTTCTTTCTCTCGGGTGAATAGTGACTATAAAATCCTTGTCCTGTTTGGTCTCCTCTCTGGACAGTTAGGAGGTGAGGCTGGGAGGGAAGGTGCGATTCTCAAGGAACATTTTATAGCATTTCGTAACTGGCATGTATAACAGAAGTGCTAGGTACTTTTTGCTGTTAATGTTGCCTTCACTGTCGGGGTAACTACTGCGATCATGTGGACACTTGAAGAGCGAGCACAATGCAGGGGCTTCACAGCATAGGCTGGAGGGGGCAGGGAAGCTCCCCTGGGCCTTCCAGTTTTCTCTAATCGTGGGAAAACTTTGCCCAGAGAAGCCGAGCTCAGGAGCAGAAAGCACACTGCAGGTTCTCTGCTGTCCCTTCCTTTCCCAGGAGAATGAGGAGTTCCTGCCTTCTTGTCTTTGACCTCTGTGTTCCCCCTGAGTAGCTAACTTCACAAGACTTTTCTAAGGGTAGGCTCGGTGGCCCTGACCCAGTTCTCAGGTCAGACCTGGGTGGAGAGGTGCCTGGCGTGAAGGATGTTATTCAGTGCTTGAAAACAGCCCTCTGGCCCTTCTGTGGGAGACAGCCAAAGTCCGCGCCCAGACTTCACATGGGTCCCTGACATCTGCAGGCTGTTCCACCCATATCGTTCTTCTGAGCATTTTTTCATACCTGACCTGTGTTCCTGTGGGGTAAAGAAAAATGCATAAGATGTTCCAAAGCTGGGACTTGTCAGAAAAGCAAAGATCCCAGAGGTGCTGGAGGCGGCCGCTCCGTGTGAGGCCTCTCTTTACTTCCTCCTTTGTGTTCTTTCACCATCCCCAGTAAGTATCTCCTTCCTTTCTTTCTCCTCCCCAGCCTTTCGTTTATTTGTGGTAGTAGAGAGTACATTAATTCGTTTAGCAAAGGTTGATTGAGTGTATACTGTGGGAGGTGGCGGTTAGCAAGATAAAGAGTAAGTCCTTGCTGTGGTCTGGCTTCCCAGGCCACTGTGACCGGTCCCTGTGTCCCCCTACATGCTCTGCTCTGCTGCTACTGGCCTACACCATCCCGACACAGTTCCGAGGCCTTTGCACTGGCTCTTCCTGCATGGAAAGGCTCTGTCCCTAGAGACCTGCATGCCTGCTCCCTCACCTTCTGGGGGTTACTTATTTCACACGAGCCTTCCCTGAGCACCCCACAGGAAGTAGCAACCTCTGACATCCTGCTGTGCACAGACTCCTTCACCCGCTTCACTCTTCTCCACTGCACTTTTTACTATCTGACTTGTATATAATAACTGATCATTAGGTTATTTTCTGTCTCTCCCCTCATTACAATCAAGGCATGCTTCATGAGGACAGGGACTTTGGCCAGGTGTGGGGGTGCACGCCTGTAATTCCAGGACTTGGGAGGCTGAGTCAGGAGGATTGCAGCTTCGCAGCCAGCCTCAGCAACTTAGCAAGGCCCTCCCCAACTTAGTGAGATTCTGTGTCAAAATAAAAAAAATAAAATAGGACTGGGGGTGTAGCTCAGAGGTAGAAAGAGTAGCCCCTGGGTTCAATCCCCAGTACTGCAAAACAAACAAACAAAAAACAGGGACTTTGGATTGTTTGTTACTATATGATTAGTACCTAGAATAATACCTGGGCCTAGTCCTTAATAAATAGTCTTTATCAAATGAGGATTAAATGAGTGAAGGAATTAATAAGTGAATGAATGGGCAGCTCAGGGCTCGTAACCTCAAAAATAATGTGGTAGAGGGAGACATTACATAAACATTAAATAAAAATCATTAAATAAAAGACATTAGCCGGGCATGGTGGTGCATGCTTGTAATCCCAGTATTTGGGAGGCTGAGACCAGAGGATCTGGGTTTGCAGCCAGCCTCAGCTACTTAGTGAGGCCTCCGCAACTTAGTGAGACCCTGTTTCCAAAGAAAGAATAAAAAATAGGGCTGGGGTGTAGCTTGGAGGTAGAATGCCCCTGGGTTCAATCCCCAGTACCAAAAAAAAAGATATTAAATAAAAGTCAATCAAACTCTGTGGATTGTGTGGGAGGGAGTAACTTGGCGCTGTTGAACTTGACCGTCAAGATTCAAAACTCTGCTTCTCTTACTAGTTGTGTTTTCCCGGGCTTATCACTTAAACTCTTTGAGCCTCATTCTTTTTTCTCATCTGTAAAACTAGAACAATAATATCACCCTATAGGATTGTTGTTAGGATCAAATGAAATGATCTGTATGAAGTGCTTAGCACAGTACCTGGCACCTAGGAAGCTCCTGGTGCTTATTAATTGTGATAATCATTGGCTCATTTGCCAGACTCAAGTAGAGCCCGGGAAGTCTTCAGGGTCGGCCCCATCCTGTGCTGGTGAGGCTCCTGAGACTGTCACACTGCGGAGCGAAGGCAGAAGGCCCCCTCACCAGAGCCACTGTCCCTGGGGACAACTTGATCTCAGGGTTTCTTTGAACCGCAAATGCCCCTGGTCCTCCCTTCAAACATGTACTAAACATTTCATCTGCCCAGATGGGCGTGAAAGAATACAACATCCCCTGTGGAAAGAACTCTTTCCTGTTTAAATATCAGCAACCAGTTAAGCATTGTGTTATTTTTTCTTTTCTTTCTCTAATTATTTTTAGGCTACAGTAAATAATTGCTTAAAGCTGTACTTGAGCAGGCATTTGTAAATCCTTTTCACTCTGTGATAACAGAGAACACCATGTCAGAAGTCATCTGACAATTTGTATTTCAATTTGTTTTATAAGTCGCCATCTAAAGAAGGGTGGTTGCTCATTGGTAAGCCTTCTT
Source organism: Glis glis (assembly GCA_004027185.1). Classification (NCBI taxonomy): domain Eukaryota; kingdom Metazoa; phylum Chordata; class Mammalia; order Rodentia; family Gliridae; genus Glis; species Glis glis. Next base: position 15,275 of record PVJS01011668.1, on the reverse strand, counting down.
AAGAGGCTGAGGCTTTGATCTTAAATCCTAGGGAGGCTTTGCAGAAATCAGAGGTGACATTGTTGACAGGTTTGTCTGCAGCTTTTCTCCTGCCATTAATTAAACACACACATAGACACACCATGTATTTACTCCTCAGGAGTAAAGAACTGAACTTGACTTTGATTTTGGGTGGGAAGTTGTGAGCGGGCTCAGGGCAACATCAAAGAGACATTCTTAATCTAGTAAAACACTCTCAAATGAACATTGGAGAGTTCTGGGTTCCAAAGCTAGTCTGGTTTCATTTCTGTAAGGCGCTAATTCTCCTTAATGATAAGAAAGGTGCAGGGGCAAATAATCATGCTTATTTAGTGCCTTGAATTCCAGAGGATTATATGTTCTTTACATGTATTTCACTGCTAGAAGTCCCTTTTGAAACAGTATATGCACTTTTGCATTTTCATACTGTGTATGCCTTCAAGATCTCAGCTTTAAAAGTCTTAAGACATTTTCTTGTCTTAATTTTAGATTTTTTTAAATCATCATAGATATCTTAAAGCTTTTTATGCTCCTGAGCCCTTAGAAATGAAAGCACAGAGCCGGATGTGGTGGCGCACGCCTGTAATCCCAGTACTTGGGAGATTGAGACAGGAGGATCACAGGTTCCAGGACAGCCTCAGCAAGTAGTGAGACTCTCATCAACCTGTTTCAAAATAAAAATAAAAATAAAATGAAGGGGTGTAGCACAGAAGAGGAAGGAAGGAAGGAAGGAAGGAAGGAGAGAGAAGGAAGGAAGGAAGGCACAGACCGGTGAAGACACTGGTACCAGCATAAGCAGCTGGCGCTTTTGCAGAGACAGGTCTTCACCCAGCGCTGGCGAGGCCCATGATCACTCCTGCTTCCAGACCCCACCGGGCCACTCATGTGCTCCCAACAAACAGGCCTCCTGTGCCTGTCGGCTGTGGGCACTGTGATAAGCTCTAAAGAGTATGAGCAGAAGAGACAGAAAGCCTGCTCTCACGGAGTTCATGTCCCAATGTGCAATCAACACAATAACGACATTAATTTTATGTATATCAGAGTATATCAGAGGTGTTGAAAGCTACAGAGAAACATAAGGCAGTGAAGAGGATGGTGCTAGAGCTGGTTTGCATTACTTTTATACTTTTATTGGTGCAATGTGATTATACATCATAGATTCAGGGTGACACAAACATATATGTGCACAACACTTGGTGTATTTCCCTCTGTATGTATTATAAGTAGTCAGGGAGAACCTTTCTGATAAGGTAGCAGTTTGAGCAAAGACCTGAGGGCCAGGGAAGCCAGCCATTGGCACAGATTGGGAGGTGGCAGAAAGAAGCGCATATTGTGAGTCGGGTACCTGGCATGTGGGTGGGGGGGGTAGCCTGGAAGGGAGTGAGCTGGGGAATTGTGCAATGGGGCACATTACTTAGGGCCTTGTGAGAGGCAAGACTTCGGCCTTTTCTCAGATGGGAGCCGCAGGAGGGTTTTGAATGCAGCAGTGACCCCATAATCTCTTACATTGAACAGGGTCGCCAAGGCTACCGGGCAGAAGCCAGGAGGCTGTAGGAAAGGTTGGAGTGGTGGAGTAGGGGGCCACTACAGACAAGTTTAGCTGCTGTTGCTTTGATCTGTTCTAAGCCAAAGATGGTGCTGCTTTGAGCCAGGGTGGCAACAATAGAAGTGACGAGAAGTATGTGGACTCAGGGTATGTCATAAAGGCCTAGCCAGCCAGAAGGGCTTCCTGTCAGGTTGGGCAGAGAAGAGTCTGGAACGTCTGCAGAGTTTGAGCCTGAACAACTGGACCGCGTGCTGGGCCATGCTCGCCTTGTTATTGCTGGCTCTCCCAGTGGTGATCAAATGACCACTCTGGTCTTGATAGTGAACATGCTGGGAGCCAGGAGAGACGCCCATGTGATTGTCCTGGACAGTGTAGACGGTACCAGGTTAATGAAGGAGCAGGAGTTCTGCTCCTCAGCGCACTCGCCCAGTCTTCTTTGACACCATCTGACTGTGCATGGTGGCACCACGGTCTAGGGGAGGGACTGTGATAGGTGTTGGTGCCATCCAAGCCTGCCCCTCGCCTCTGAATCCGAGAAGCACAGAGAAGGAGCAGGGGGGTATGAGAAGCGACAAGGAATGGGAAGATGTGCACACTTTTAGTGCACAGCTCTTAGAAAAGAAAACTGTCAGGAATAGCAAAATGTGTATCTTTCCCTCATAAGCATTTTCCTCTTTTATTTCTATCGCTCATAGATTCCAGTTGGAAGAGAAAATGTATTTCAGATTCATGAGAGAAGGAGAGGGAGAGGGAGAGGGAGAGGGAGAGGGAGAGGGAGAGAGAAAATGAGAATTAATGACTAATTAATGTGACAAAAATAAAGATTAAGCCCTGCATTTGGTCATTGAGGGCCAGCAGGAAGAGTTTATGGACCGCTTCAGTCAGATAGATGGGAGGTACAGTGGCTTTCTGAGAGCTCCCCCACCCCTACTGCACCACTCCACTCTTTCCTACAGCAGTAAACCACAAAGCCTGTTTTGAGAGAACACGAGGACACAGTTCACTCTGATGGTGGCCAAAGATAGAGCCAAAAAAAAATCCCACTCTGTTGACTGGGAATCTTATTTTCCATCCCTGCCGTGCTCATGTGGGTTTGAGCAAGTCTTAATCTGACCGAGTTCTTATCTCAGGAAGAGCAAAGGGTAGCTCCGGAGGCCCTCTAATAGCGGGTGTAGGACAGAATGAGGAGGAACAGGGAGGGTGGAGACCAGTGGAAAATATCTTCATGAGGCCAAGAAATCCATAAGCAGATGAACTAGAGAAAGGTGCAGGTGGAAGAGGATGGGGTGATGGGGACACCAGATGGACTGGCAGTCAGTCAAACCAGATGGTGGGCTTTTATTTTAAAAAGGATTTGTAAATCCTAGGAACAAGGAACCATAAGGGTACTGGGGCCTTTAATCCCATTAGTAGAAGACAAAAGTACGCTCTTTAAAAATGTAAACTTACCAATTATAGAACTTCTGTTATAAAAACCGAAGGCCAACCAGCTTATGAAACTCCAGGGACTCTCTGAATTCTTTATGGACGGAAGGAGAAACTGCAGAAATATTCTAGGCATTAGGAGTTAGTAGAGAGACTCCTCATTAAGAGCTGGGCATGGTGGCACACACTTGTAATCCCAGTACTTGGGAGGCTGAGACCGAGGATCGCAGGTTCGCGGCCAGCTTCAGCTACTTAGTGAGGCCCTCTGCAACTTAGTGAGACCCTGTTTCAAAATAAAGGATAAAACATAGGGCTGGGGATGTAGCCTGGAGGTAGAATGCCCCTGGGTTCAATCCTCAGTACCGCACACACAAAAAAAGAGAGAGGCTCCTCCTTAAGAACTGAATGTGAATGTACGCATGCACCTTCTGAACCAAAGGAGACATATTTGTGTGAAATGGGCTTGCTCACATGTGAAGTTGGAAGAACAGCTAACAGCATAGTTAGGGACAGATCGATTTATTTAGTACTATTTGAGTTTGTAATGAGCCAAACTTTAAAATCTAAGCACCCATCGCTTTCCAAAAAACATTGAACTCCTGGGCCCATTCTTCTTTGTTTCTGGGTCTAGATGGGCCTGGCTTGGGACAACCCTTGTCTTGATCTCAGCCTTTATTCCAGGGTCCAGAGTTCTTTCCATGATCCGTCTCCAACAAGACTTAACACTCAGTCTCCTAAGTAGAACCGGAGTGCCCGGGGGCGGTGGCCATGCCAGCAGAGCCCTGTGCCCCTCCAGTAAAAGCAGCAGAGGCCAGCTGGGGAGGTTAAATTTGCCTTATCACATAATATCTGATTCTTCTGTTGAGAAGAAAAGCCTACTGTAACCTAAAAATTTCAACGAAATGTTAAATAATAGGAGAAAGTTTTAAGTGACGTGATTGTTAAGTTGCCTTGCTGTTTAGCATATACAGGTGAACCCATTAAAGAGTTGTCAATAATACTGCATCTTTTTTTATAATTTTGTTAGTGCACTGTAATTATACAACATAATGAGATTTGAAGTGGTACATTTATATATGCACACAGCACTCGGTATATTTCCCTCCAGATCCCACCCCGCTGCCCCTCTTGTCCCTCCCGCTATGTGTTAATGAGAGTGGTAGTGCTACCTTCATGTATGAACATAACATGCTTTGATCTATTTGCTTCTTCAAGCCTCTTTTTCCCCTCTCCTTCTCCCCCTCCCATACCCTTCTACTATTCTACTGGTCTTTCTCCTCTTTTATCTGAAGTCCTTCCTTTTTTTTTTTTTTGGTACTGGGGATTGAAGCCAGAGACAGTCTACCTCAAGCTACACCCTCAGCCCTTTTTATTATTATTTTATCTTTTATTTTGAAACAGGGTGTTGCTGAGGGTCTCGCTAAGCTGCTGAGGCTGGCCTCCAACTTGGAGATTCTCCTGTCTCAGCCTCCCAAGAATGGGGATTACAGGTGCACACCGCTGTGCCTGGCTCTGGAGTCCCTTTTCTCTCCTATTTTCTCGGTAGCTCCCACGTAGGAGAGGAAACATATGACCTTCACTCTCTGCGACTGGCCGATCTCACTTAGCATAATCTTCTCTAGTTCCACCCATTTTTCTATAAATGACATAATTTTGTTCATCTTTATGGCTGATGCTGCATCATTTTTGATGCAATTTCATAAATATTTCTTTCCTCCTGATAAAACAAGTGTTATTTTGTGGTTGGAGTTGAACGGAGCAGCTTCCTGGTGCCACTGATGGTTTGTGTTTCTCTTTCCAGGTATGGAAGCCTGACAAGCCCAAACTGTGAAGACGATGGAGGCCCAAGTTCATCCGAGTCCAGGACGGTGCTCAGGAAGTAAGTCTTTTCTCTGCGTCACTACCTCTCAGTACTTTATTTTATTTATTTATTTATTTATTTATTTATTTATTTATTTATTGCGGTACCGGGGATTGAACCCAGGGGCGTTCTACCTCCGCGCTACACCCCCGGCCCTATTTTTTATACTTTATTTTGAAACCGGGTCTCACAAAGTTGCGGAGGGCCTCACTAAGTAGAGAGAGAGAGAGAGACAGAGACAGAGACAGAGACAGAGAGAGCTGAGGCTGGCCGCGAACCCTAATCCTCCGGTCTCTGCCTCCCAAAGTACTGGGATTACAGGTGTGTGCCACCACGCCTGGCGGAGCATTCTGTTTATAGATGGTATTTAAAGCTGTGGAACTGACTTCCTGGGGCCTACAGGTAGAGAGAGAGAGAAGGTGCAGAGATGGAGCGTCGGTTCCCTCCGGCGTTTACAGTTAGGGACACAGGAGGCCTCAGAGGAGGCTGGAACAGAGCAGCTGTAGGGTGGGGAGAAGAAAGAGCGTGAGGTCATGTCCCAGAGGCACGCTTAGAAAGGTGCTTAGGGGGAGAGTGGCAGCCATGTCTGATGCTGCCGGTGGATCAGGTGTGGTCCGGGCGGTGACCTCCACTGTGTAACGCTGAGGTCTTTGGCGACCCTAGACAAGTGCGGTTCTGGTGGATGGCGGGTGGGTCGAGAGAGGATAGAGGGGTCAAAGTGGGCACAGTAAGGAGTTTTGCTGTAAAGGAGAATAAAGAAATAGGATTGGGGTGATCTAGGGACAAAGGCGATCTTTTTTTTCATTGTGTATGTGTATTTTAAAATAATGAGGGATCATTTGTGTTGGTGAGAATGATGGAGGGGCCATTGAAGAAACACCGTGATGCAGAGGTGGGGCCAATATGGGGTGATCTTCTTGAATAGATGGGATCTGTGCTCTGGTGCCCCAAACCTCTGGTGTTAAATATTTCTTTGGGGGCCAAAAGTCTAAGGGGAAATCCTGTGGATTCTTTAATTCCTCAGAGGATTCATTGATGGAGACAGGCATGTGAAAGTTAGAAAACTGAGACTCAGTCTTTTAAACTCCTGAGCTAGGCTTTGTGTAGTTTTATAATTTTATTTTATGATTTTATTGCAACAAACAGACACACAAAGGTAGACATTTGGACGCCGAGCGCAAGGCGTGGTGGGAGGAACAAGTACACTGTTCTTAGGGCTGGAAGGCTGCAGGAGGAGGAGACACCTCAGCGGGGCTTTGAGGATGGACAAAACTTGCACAGTGGAGCCCTCCAGCACCGGGAACAGTGGGGCCGATCAGAGAAATTTGCGTATGTGGAAATTTGGGGAAGCACACAGAATTGGTGTGACTGCTTCTTGGTGTACGTGTTGGATGAGGGAGGTCCATGGAACTGAAGCTAGGTTGGGGTCATGTCACGAAGGGCTTCAATGTCTTGCAAGAGTGGCTGTTAAGCCATAAAAAGCTTTTACAGGAGGGAGACAAGGTAAGCAGACAAATAATTTTGTCGAAATGGATTAGACCTACAGCCTTCCTACTCAAAGGGTGAGCATGGACCCCTGGATCACCTGGCAGCTTGTTCGAAATGCAGAATTTCAGCAGAGCGTGGTGGTGCACATCTGTAATCCCAGTACTTGGGAGGCTGAGACAGGAGGATCACAGGTTCAAGGCCAGCCTAAGCAACTTAGCAAGATTCTCAGCAACCTAGCGAGACCCTGTTTCAAAACAAAACATAAAAAGGGCTGGGGGTGTAGCTGAGAGGTAGAATGCTTCTGGGTTCAATCTCCAATACCATTAAGGAAGGAGGGAAAGAAGAAAAAGGAAAAAAGAAATGCAGAATTTCTTCCTCCTGCTGGATTAGAATCTGCATTTTAACAAGATCCTCAAGTGATTTCCAAGCATATTAGAGTTTATAAATCATAGGAATTAGAGGTATTTAAACATTTTCTTTATTTATGAAAACTCACTAAAATTGTGTTTTTTTTTTAAAAGGAGTGTTTTTGTGAGCATATAGAGAAGAAGAAATACTATAGGTACTATAGGATACTTTAGGAAACTCACTACAGGAAACTCACTAAATACTATACTATAGGAAACTCACTAAAATCATGTTTTCTTAAAAAGGAGCAATTTTGTGATGGGTACTTTTGGGCATATACAGAAGAGATACTATAGGAATCAAATGACCAGGTCGTTGAGTGTAGCCTAGACCCATGACAGATTCAGACGCCAGCTTGTCGTCACCCACACGTCTTGGAACGGAGTCAAATCTAGAGCTACCATTCAATTAGCCACCTGAGCACGCCAAGAAGAGTGGCAGTCTGAAAAATACCCCGAGCCTTTTGTTACCCAGGGGGTGTTTTGAGATTAAATAGGTTTTTGAGAAGTAGCAGTTAAGAAAACTGATTGTACCCTCGATGTGAAAAGTCGTGTTCATTATTTCCAAGTCCCACTGAAATTCATTGTACATCAGGAACATGAACGTGGGTGAAACTCCAGGCTAAGCTGTTTAAAAGGCTTTAGAGTTTTAAGCATACGAGGCTTCAACAAAGGGCTTCACACAGAACTCCCCTGAGGGGTCCGTCCTCCGGGGACAATGGCCCTTTCCTAAAGCCTCACAATGACTTGGTGGAAAGTTCTTGACCCTTCTCTTCAGACTGAGTTGCCTTTAAAAAGAAATGATGCCTAGTGAGAATATACCACTTTATTTTATAATGGGTTGCTCTGTCCTACATATTCTGGAATGTTGAGCTTCCATCTTACTGTGGCCTCCTTCCTTCCACTCTCCTTTCTTCTGTCTTCCTCAGTTATTTTTTTTCTTCTATTACTCCTTGTATTATTTCTCATCCTATTTCAACATTACCTTTTTGCTCTCTTTTTTCTGAAGTTATCCTTGTGAGAATTTCCATTTCTAGACAGGGCCACAGCTCTGTCTTCCCAAGGGGACATGAGGGAAGCACCTTCCTCTATCTAGAGGTGTTGCAAATCCCTGGGTCATCCCAGCTCGCTCGCCTCAGCCCTGCAGCAACGATTGAAGGCTTCCCGATGGCTGACGGCGCAGGAGTGAGGGCTACATGGCCCTGATTCCCAATGGGTGACTGTGCCCCAGAGGACATTTGGCAATGTGTGGAGACATTTTGGTCGTCTTAACTTTGTTGGGGGAAGCTACTGGCATCTAGTGGATAGAGGCCAGGAATTCTGTAAACAATCCTAGAACGTACAAGACAATTCCCCACTGCCAGTGATCTGACCTTAAATGTCAGTAGCGCCTAGGTAAGAAACCCTGCTATGTAGTGTTGAGGCTGCCGTCACATCCGTAAGTGAAAACTATATTTATGCACATCTAAGAATGCTTCTTTGGAGATATATTCTTTTGTGCTCCTTTTTATAATTAGGCAAGTCAAATGCAGAGATGGTCCAGGCCCACCCACAGTGAAGGTGAAAGGCCCTGGATAAGAAGCCCGGAGAGCTTAGATTCCAGCTCCTGCTCCATCATTCCGTTCCCTTCAGCCTCGTGCCTCAGCTTAGTCACTTCACCTCCCTCAGTTCCTGTTTCTTCATCTAAGGAATGAGTGCTGGAACCGGGCGTGGTGGCGCACGCCTCTAATCCCAGTACTTGGGTGGCTGAGACAGGAGGATCGCAGGTTCGCGGCCAGCCTCAGCTACTTAGTGAGGCCCTCCGCAACTTAGTGAGACCCTGTTTCCAAATAAAAAATAAATAGGGCTGGGGGTATAGCTCAGCCCTGGGCTGGGTTCACCCCTGGGAGCATACCCATGTACACCATACACACACACACACACACACACACACACACACACACACAAAATGAGTGCTGAAACATAAGATCTCTAAGGTCATTTCAAGTTCAATGATATCTAAGATAAAATTGGGTTTTTTTAGCTTTTAAAAAATGAAAATGAACATCAGAAACCAAAACAGAGATATGGTCCATTTAAATAGCATATTGAACCTCGGGGAGATACCCTTGACCGTTTCTCTCTGCTGGAAAGGCTATGTAACCAGCCCTGATAAGCCTGGAAGGAGCACACAGGCAGGCTCTGATTTGCTTAGTGTTAATCATGACATAACAACTGCTCACTGCGGTCATAAATGAAGAGCTGAGCTAGGAGGACAGGGTCTTGTGGGGGAAGGCAAGGAGAGAGGCCCATTTCCCTTTGCTGTGAGTCTCTTCTCAGGTGGGAACAGACAGCAGGAATCCAGTGACAGTCTAAGAAGTAAACATCCTGCTTTGGGGAAGTTGCCCTCAGATTTGCAGAGCTGGGTGGAGGTGGGGGAAGGGACAGGGAATCCCAAGTTTAACCATGAATGGAAAAATGTCCAATCACTGGTTTTTCAGTTTCTGTAGTAAATTGTAGTGATTCTTTCATTTTATACAGGCTCCCAAATACCAAGTTAACAATCTTTCCTGTATTTCTAAATATGGATCTAATCAGAGGATATAAAGAACTTTAAAGACAGAAAAGGTAGAAATACAGATGAAGCATTTAAGATGAAAGATTGGTTTCTGGTGACCTGGGCCACAACTGACTAGTGTTCTTTATGCATTTAAAAGAAGTGTCAAGTTGTACAGAGTGACTCCCACGTGCCAAGTATTTGTAATTACAGTCCCGAGTGTGCCCAGTTCAGGCTTTGTACACTATCGGGAACCTCTAAAGTGGTCTGGCTAAAACAAGGATGGCTTCAGTTGCAAAGAATTCCACCTCCCAGGCTTCCTCCCAGATGTTTGCACAGGGTGATTTCTGATATTAGGTCTAGACCCATGTGTTTAATAATTTATGCCATGGTTTTTTCTAGGGCCCCTCTACTGGCCACTATTTAGGAATCAGGAAACCCACTTCCTATGACAGAAAAAAATAGCTCACATTCATTCCACCTGTGTCTTCCTCTTCACCCTTCCTGCTGACATTTTTACGTGATAAAATGCTGTCTTTTAGAATAGTAAAGTTTTAACTAGATAGAATAATGGGACTTTTTCTTTTTGGTACTGGGGATTGAACCCAGGGGCTCTGAGCTACACGCCCACCTCCGAGCTGCACCCCCAGCTCTGTTTTTTATTTTTTGTTTTGAAATGGGTCTTGCTAGGTTGCCAAAAGTCTCGCTACATTGCCAAGACTGTCCTCAAAACTGTGATCCTCCTGTCTCAGCCTTCCAAGTACTGGGATTACAGGCGTGGGCCACCACACCTGGCAAAAAAGGAAACCTTTTCTAGGACAAATTTATTACAGTTATTGAATTCAGAAGTGAAGAGAATGTAAGGAAGGGATAGTAACCATATAGAGCTTTCACATCATGCATCTTCATTCTTTGAAATGTATGAGATTATATATGTGTGTCCACACACACACACACACACACACACACACACACACAATATTTAAAGAAGGGTTTGATGCTCCAGGAAATGACACTTTATTTCTTCCCTTAAGTGACTATTATAATGTTGAAATAGCTTCTATTTCTGTTTCCTTTTTCTTAATTGAATGCCATCACATCGTTTCTGGAATGTCAAGTTTTGTTTTCTCAAACTTGACCATAGCAGTGCTTCAGATTGTTGAATTATTCTGTTTTCATCTGCGCACATTTAGATGATACAGATACCACACTTGTAATCTCTTTCCAGAAATTGTAAATAGTAAAACCAGACTTCAGTCACTGATAAAAGATCATGCAAATAGTAGGATTCAAAATATTGGACACTCAGGAAAAGGGAGATGCATCCAAGAAATTTGGCTGTGATTCTTAATGCCTTGGGAATGTTAAAATGGGAAGTATTTAAATATCTTCCTGGAGAGTTTGCAGTCAATGTTCATTCCAAAAAATTCAAATACCCTAAGAAGGCAATTGAAATTAACTGGAGTCATTGTGATAAAAATGGGGGAAAGGAGGAGAGGTGAAGAACAGAGCAAAGATGAGATTTAAAACTCCAAATTTAGAAGAAGTAAAGGTTATAATATGAAAGGAGTAGTTTATTTATTTGTTTGTTTTTTATTGGTGCATTGTAATCATACATCTTGCTGAAGTTCAGGGTGATAGAGGCATACATGCACACAGCACTTGTTGAGCCTCCCCCAGTTCCCACCTCATTCTGTCCCCCTCCCCACCTTCCCGTGCTCAGCACAGTGATTGGCTTTGATACGTTTGTGTCTGTCCATCATGTCCATTGAGGTGTTTCCCTCTGCAAGTCTTCCTCTCCCTCCAGTCTCCCTCAGTAAGGTCCCCTCCTTCCCTCCACTAAGGTTTCTCCATCTTTGTGTGGAGTCCCTCCTGTGTCCCAATTTCTCCCTAGCTTCCACATATGAGGGAGAACATCAGAACTTTCACTTTCTGTGACTGACTAACCTCACTTAGCATAATATTCTCCAGTTCCATCCATTTTCCTGAGTAAAAGAAAAACAAAAGAAGAAATGAAGAAGTAACATGCCATATAAAAAGAGCCGGTATTGTCTTTAAAATATCCATACAGGACACAGAAAAAGAAAAGCATTTAAGTTATTAAAATTGCCCATTTGGGTTAGGGATGTAGCTCAGTGGTAGAGCTCTTGCCTAGCACGCATGAGGCCCTGGGTTCAATTCCCAGCACTGAAAAAAAAAGTGCATTTAAGGGAGGTGAGTAGAAAGCTTCTTAGCAGAAATTGATGCTCTAATAATTGAAGAAGAGTAAATATCAATAATCAGTGACTAAACAGAAGAAAAATCAGTTATGGGAGGCTTTTTTCCTACATGTCAGAGAAAGGTAAACAGATATCACAGCCGGATTCAGTTGCTCCCTTCGCCCCACAGCGTGTAGACCATGAAACCGATGACACACCTGGTCCCCTCGCCACCTTGCTGCCAGTTTGTAGTGTGCCTCCCTCTGCAGGCAGGCCGCTCTGCTGGTGCTTTATAATTTCTTTTGCCATCACCAATAGGCTGAGATAGTGCCCTCACTTGATAAGCATTTGTTTGAAGTTTCAATAAAGTTGAATGCTTTAACTAAGATCAAACTCAGACTAAGTGACAGGTCTGATATTTGGACTCAGGCCCAACCGACTGCAAGACCCAGGCCGCCTTCTAGGTCTTGTGTCTCAGGCCTTTTATTTAAGGAGCATCAGGATCTCAGATGCTCGTGACCCCCCTCCCCCCCACACACACATTTGCGTATATCCTAGTAATAAGACCGCAGAAATGCATAAAGAACGGGGTTATGGTATCCCTGTTGTGACTGACATTTTAGTTGTTTATTATTCTGAGACCTTGTAATTTGGCATTATTTCCTTTAATCCTTGCTGTTTTGCCTGGATGTTGCTTTATTATGAAAGAAACATACTGAGCAAGGTCCCCAAGCAGCTGTCATGAAATGTGGAAGTTAAGACTTGCTTCCTGGGGAAGGAGATGGGTTGGAGGATGTGAGGAAAGAAGAAGGAAGACCAAATTAGTCAGGCCATCGAGCGAGAGCCTGCTTCCCCTGCTCAGGGCCTCCCGCATCTGACTCTGTAGATGGAAACTCCATTCTGATGGTAAAACACTATAGAAGGCTTCAGCGATTTTTTTTTAAATAGAGGCGTATTTATAGCATGAAAACTCCCTTCTTGGACTGTGGGGAATTGGAGAACAAGTTACCAAAGCCCCTAAAAGATAATTTTGTAGTGTGGCAATGCTTTTTTTTCCTAATATTAGTGACACATTATTAGGAATAGTGCCTGTGATAAGTACGAAAATACTCTTAAAGTTCTCATAATGACCCTATTATTATTCCCATTTTCAGATTAGGAGCTGGGGAGATGATGGAACATGTCCAAGGTCATGCAGTGAATAAATGAAAGAGCTTAGCTCAAACCCAGGCCTTAACCTTTGCAGTATGTGGCCTCTACTTCTTCCCCCCTGATAATGATGAAAATAGTTCTCTTAAGGACTTAGTGTGGGAATGAAAGACAGATGTGTGAGCAACCTTGACTTTGGGTAATTGTTTTCAGGCTCATCTCCTTCTAGGATTGGTGCTCTCCACATATATGTATGCAGTATTTCTGTGTGTCTTCCTATCAGAATCTTTTTCTCCCTCCTCCTGGCCTCCTCCAGCTATTCCCCAGACACTGCCCTGTCCTTACCTTCTGGGGCTTAGCTTGGGCTCTGTTTGCATTTATTTCTCTGGTCCTATCTCAGGCCCTCTTTCACTTCCCCTCCCAGTATTCTAAACCCTACTTAACCACTAGTACCAAATGTAACAATGGAAAGACGACCTTGAGGAGTCCAGATAAGAATGTTTCCACCCTTTCCAGAAAAAGAGAAGAAAAAAAGAAAACAGAGAAAGAAAAGAAAAAGGCTCTGTATCTTCCTTTGTTGTTTTTCATCAGGAAAACCATCTAGCCAGAGGGCTCAGAGCAGCCTCTATCTGGCAACCTTTCCTGAAACAAAGGAAAACCATTCTGTGACCAGGAGAGCAAGGTGGAGGGGCCAGCTCAGAGTCAGTGTCAAGGCTGACTTAGCCTTCATTCCCTGACCGAGAGCACTGGATCCACCCTGGGAGCTTGGCAGAGGCCACAGCCACGTTGCCGGAAAGGCACATCCTCCTCAGAGATCTTCTTACCTTTTCATTATCTGCCTGGGGAGAAGAGCAAGGTTTTGGAGAATGTCCTAAACTAGAAACATGTTTTGCTGCTTTTTTTTTTAAGTTCCATGTCTAATCTTCTGCTGATGATTAAGTACAATAAATGATCTCAAATAGATTTCTGGAGAAGGAATAAGAGCTCTGAAATGGGTGGGGTTATTCTTTCTGTCATGGTAATCCTGTTCCTTCCCTACGAGTTGACACTGTATGGGAGAAGATTTATATCTAGAAAAAAAATTGTTAAACATTTTACCAGTTCTGGAGTGTATTATCACCTATGGAATTTGAGTGTGATTTAACGCATTTACCTAAGATCTCTGCATTCATTAAAAGTCTGTGGTCTGAGCTTAAGCTCCTGTAGGGCTCATATCAGCCCTCTCGTTCCGCATTGTCTGCTGACAACAGCCCCCAAGGGTGGCTAGAAGTTTTGTACTATCTCCCATACCTCTCAGCCAAGGCATCTAACACCTTCTAACCAGATCTAATTCAGTGGGGTCTTTGGTTGGTTAGGAAATTCATGAATACAGCAAATCTCATGGTGCTACATCCCTCCCTCTCTTCCTGTTCTTTTAAATAGTTCTTTGAATCCCCTCAGTGTTTTGCTCTCTGGCCTCTGGGCCTTTGCTTGCATTCTTGCCCTGGGGTCTTCACCCACCAGCTCTTCCTTAGCCCTAAGATCCCAGCTCTAACATTATTCCTGGGAGGGAGGGAGGGAGGGAGGGAGGGAGGGATGGAGGGAGGGAGGGAGGGAGGGAGGGAGCTCCCTCTGAACTTAAATGCTTCCATGGGACCCTGAACTCCCCTGTCGCGATGCTCATCATGTAAGATTTTGTGAATCCGGAAAGTAAAGGGTACACAATAATTATTAGTTTAATTAGTGAACTAATGCTCCCCAGGAGTCTGTTTTCTGGAAGGAAGAGCCTTGGAAGCCACGTTAGTGATTTCCCCATATTGACGTCTGAGCCCGCCTTTTCCCATAGGCCATGCCAGTAGGCTGGGAAAGCTCACAAGCTACAACGTTTCCTGTGTTGCCGAGAATGCCGGAGGTAGAACACACATCCTGGTTGTCCCTCTGCTGTCAGGTTTGGGCGGTCACCCTGGCCACCTACCTAACATCTTCTCAGATTCAAACCTTCCCTCAACATTGAGGAGTTTTGCTCAGGAACCCACCAAAGCTTCTCTCTCTGCGTTGACTTTCCTCCTCACTGAGCTCAGACTCTGTCACAGTCTTTTTGTTTCAGTTTGTTTTTTGCAGTACTGGGGATTGAACCCAGGAGTGCTCTACCATTGAGCTGCACCCCCAGCCCTCTTTTTCTTTTTTCTTTTGAGACAGAGTCTTGCTAAATTGCCCAGGCTGGCCTTGAACCTGCAATTCTCCTGCCTCAGCCTCCTGAGTAGCTGGGATTACAAGAATGTGCCACCATACCCAGCCCTGTGTCACAGTTTAATCTTTCCATTTGGTTTCAGAAATTACTTCTTGAGTCTTCACAAGCCATTCAAGAATCATCTTTTGCAGTTAATGTTCCAGTTTGGTGTCTTTGAATTGATCTGTCCCAGAAAGTGTTCCTCGTGGGGTGTGTGCGTGTGCACGTGTGTATTTGTTCCTCGTGGGGTGTGTGTGCACGTGTGTATTTGTTCACAGCAGTCACCTTCTTCCCGCAGGCCTGGAGCCACATGTGTCCCAGAAAGTGTTCCTCGTGGGGTGTGTGTGTGTGTGTGCACGTGTGTATTTGTCCCTCGTGGGGTGTGTGTGCACGTGTGTATTTGTGTTCCTCGTGGGGTGTGTGTGTGTGCGCGTGTGT
>PVJS01011667.1:0-45289 GCA_004027185.1 Glis glis | reverse complement strand
TGTGTGTGTGGAGAGAGAGAGAGAGGGAGAGAGAGAGAGAGATTGAGATTTGGAGGTAGATAGCAAGTCAATACCTAACCTTTTCAACTTTGCCAAAGCTTAGAAAGTCAACAACCAGGGCAATATGGAATTCTATCTTAAACCAAACCACACAGTGCTTTTAAAAAAGCAGAATTTGGATGAGGGCTAAGTGAGACAGGGAAGCCCAAAGCTTAGTCATGAATAACCCAGGGAGCATCCCAGCTTATGGGCAGGGGAAAAGAAATCACAGGAAGCCAGGAGGTGGGCTGAAATCTATGCCACATTAATCCTCGTACCCGTTAGTGTTAAACCAGTGGAGCCTGGAGCCTGGAGCCCGGGGCAAGCCAAGCCCCAGGGGAAGGCAGTGACTGAATATGATCTGGTATAAACCTCTGGCCACCTCTGGCCCTGCTGCAGACCTTTCTCCATCGTCGAGTCTGTAGTATCCTTGAGCAAGACTAACCCCATGAAGTCAGCACTGGTATCCTCCACTCCCTTTTAGCTTGGGGATTTGCAGGTAATGCCACATGATCATTCAACTCGGTGATTGAGTGCTGTTTGTGTGCAGTCTTCTAAGTGGTTGGGGCACATCAACAAACAAAGCAAACAAAGACCCCTTCCCTCCTGGAGCTTACCTCCCACTGACACAGGGGACCTTTATAAATAATCAAAATAAATAAGCACATTTTCTTTTATCCCAGGCCCCATCCCAGCCCTACTGGAAATAACATGCATTGTAACAAGTTCCTCTAGTGCTATATATACATGTCAAAGTTTAAGGAGCACCGTGAATCTAGGAGTCATTGGATTTTCTACATGCAAACCCACATCCAGTTGATTGCGATTGGCTTGACTTCCTACCAGATCCACACGTCACCTGTGCTGGTGCCTGGATGTGGTGATAGGGAGGGAACTTGTGAGCGGATATTGCAGGTGGATTTGCCAAGTCATTCTGAGTTTAGGGCTGCTTTCTTTGCTCTCAATGTGCCTATTTCTTCCACTAAGCAACCAGTGGCTATAATTAAGGCCACTTTAATGGCAGCCAGTGGTTCTGCTATTCTTATGCCCCTGGCTATTTTGGAACCACCACTTTTAGTTCTGGTATATCTGGTTATACCAAAAAATATTGAATTCTTTGCTTAAATAAAGACAAACTCACTGCTGTCTTCATCATGAACAGAAAGAGGCAGGCCGGTGGAGAGAGTGCAGACGAACCATCAGTGGGGCCTGAAGTGCTTTCTGACCTCCACACTTCAACTGCCATCATTGTCCCTTCCAGAATGTTCTGCCGTGTTTCCCTGCCAATACAAATCCTGTTTTTTGATATCTAGTTTCTAGTGAGTCTTGTCCATTAATATTTTTCTGCCCATCCCAAAATGAAGCAATTGTCTTTTCTTTTCCACTCATACGGCACCTTCTGTTTCTGTGATTAATTTGGAAATGAATCACGTACTGACTTACAATAGCTCTTCTGCATTGTAAGTCTGCAATAGCTCTGAACTGTCATGTACGTCTTGGATTGCTGTCTCCATGCTCATACTTTTGTGTCATATCTTCCAATGTAGATGTTAGATTCCTATGGATAGGAAATATGTGCTAGGTATCCTAATGTACTGAGAAATAACGTGTTGATTTTATTACATGTTCTATGGGTGAAGATTGTTCTTGTGAAAGGTCAAGCATCTACTCTATAAATTATGAAATTTGAGGCCAACATCACACAGTCATTTCCACTTGCTATTGGAGTAGAGTTTTGAGTAATATTTTAAGGGTTGTACTGAATCAAGTTTAGTTTGCAAAGACATTTCTCAAGTAGAAAGAAGTCTTTGAGTAAATGCTGGTCTGTTCCTAGCATGTGAGATGACAGGAAGTGTTTGAAGGGCAAACAAAATAAGTGGTCTCCACCATTAGAAAACAAGCAGAAAAGGAATTTAGAATTCAAATGGAATGCCATTTATTTTATTTATTTATTTTTATTTTTGGGGGGGGCCGTACTGGGGATTGAACCCAGGGGCATTCTACCTCTGAGCTATACCCCCAGCCCTATTTTTTTTTATTCTTTATTTTGAAACAGGGTCTCACTAGGTTGCAGAGGGCCTCACTAAGTAGCTGAGGCTGGCCACGAACCCAGATCCTCCTGTCTCAGCCTCCCAAGTACTGGGATTACAAGCGTGCAGCATCACGCCTGGCCCATTTATTTTTAGTATGGTGTCCCTCATATATTGTCATCACCAAGTATTTGAAAGAAGGCAATAATCCAAATCTAAATTTCATTGTCATAAAAGCAGAGAGAATGTGAAATGTATATATAGTTTTCCCCCCTATAGCATTGGAGAAAAGCTATTTCAAACTAAAAGTAGCACAGTTCCCAAAGAAATGGTATAGGCCACTATACCCAAGTGTTTAATTAGTTTAGACCTAACTGTGCAGTTTTACCCAAGAAGAGGAGGATAGCAGGTACTACAACTAAATGATCAAAAGACACACGAGAACTAAGGTAAAAGGTTTCTTTTCCCATGCATCCTTTTTTCTTCAAAAGAGGCACATCTTTATTGTATCCTTTTTGTTCTTCCCAAAGACCTCTCCTTTATATTGATGGAAGAAAAAAAAATGGGCTCTCCTACTCTTCAGTTTATTTTTAATAGCTTAACACATCATTCTATGTTACATTGGGCTACAGACTGAACTGCCAAACGTCTAAGAAGTGGGCTGAGCTGAAGTTGTCTGTAGAATTGAATTTTTGGAAGATGAAAAAAGAGAAAAAAAGTCTAAACACTAAAAGCTTATTTTGGAAAGCATACAGATTTCTTCTATCCCATGACTTTCAGGATCTTCATATTTACTGTCAAGTTTCATATTCTATTTTTATATCCCATGCTCACATAGTCCAGAGTAAGCCCCAGGTAGGGTTTCCATGAATTTAAATTATGGAGGGGAGCACCCATACTCAAGTTTTCAAAAATCTGGTTGACCCTACTTTCCAAATTCATGCACACCTTCAGATAGAGAATGGACTTGGAGAAAAGGGAAGGGTCCAAGAAGAATCTTGTCACACCCAAAATAAACATTATGGTCATACATTTTCTCCTTAGAATGAATTTATTATTCTTTCATTTCTGTTTGGTTATTCAAGCTATGAGTATAGTTATCCACATATAAATAATGGACAAAAACTGAAAATATGACTCTTAATACCTTTTTGCAAGATATCACATGAGTCAAAAAATCAATGACCATGTTTAAAATGATTTAATATGGTTAACATAAACTCCTATGCAAGCCAAAATTTTCAAATCTCTACATTGCTGATTATTTGACTTGGGCAGTGTGCAGTATCTCTGAAATATGAAATCCATGCCTCACATATTATTTGATAGAGTTTTGCAAAAATTGAGCTAAATTTAGAGAAGATTATTATTAAACCTCAAGATATTTAAGCTGTTTGTTATATGACATAAGGTTAAAAAAATAAATGTACTGACAGGTTCCACAGTTTGCCTAGAAGAGATAAAGAACTCATTAGAAGGAAGAATAAAGCCATACTTGTAATCCCAGTACTGGGGAGGCTGAGACAGGAGGATCATAGGTTTGAGGCCAGCCGGGCAACTTAGCAAGACTGTCTCAAAATGAAGCCGGGCGTAGTAGCACACACCTGTAATCCCAGTACTTGGGAGGCTGAGACTGGAGGATCTGGGTTCACAGCCAGCCTCAGCTACTTAGTGAGGCCCTCTGCAACTTAGTGAGACCCGGTTTCAAAATAAAGAATAAAAAATAGGGCTGGGGGTGTAGCCCAGAGGTAGAATGCCCCTGGGTTCAATCCCTGGTACAGCAAAAATAAATAAATAAATAAATAAATAAATAAATAAATAATAAAAAGAGCTCAGTAATAGGGCATCCCTAGGTTCAATACCCATAGAAAGAAAGAAAAGAAAGAAAGAGACAGACAGAGAGAAAGCAAAGAAAAGAAAGAAGAATGAATTTAAAATCCCTTCAGAGTTCATTTCTTTCTATGTTAAATTATTTTAAATATTTTCATTGTACTCTCATCTCCCTGGAATTTAAAGAATCAACATTACTTTCTTAACAATGTGGGCTGATACCAATTGGGAGTCTTGAAGCATAGCCGTTGGAGTAGAAGAACATCTTTCCTCTGAACATAAATAAAGTAGTAAAATAGGATGAAGAAAACAAGACGAGGAGACAGTATTAGGCCATTATGAAGAGCAAGAGGAAGCTTCTCTCCACTACTGTTATGAAGAGCTCGGACCGAAGAGAGGAATTTATTTCAGCCAGTTGACATTGCAGCCTCCAGCCCATGACAAGCCAGCTGAAGTCTATTTCTTCATTCTGGAAACACCAAATGCCTTTTTAGACTGAGCTGGAGGCCGTCTCCCAGTGGGTGAGATCGACATCGTTCCTCCCTCATGCTGCTTACAGTTTAGTGGAATGTACCTTTTCACGAATTTTTAAGTAAAGGTCAGGGAGCCCCAATGTTCAGTGGTTCTGTATAGTATTTTATGGTTGTTGTTGTTTTTTTTTTTTTTCTTTTTGGCTCCTTGAAATTCTACTCAGTGAAAATCTCTTCTCCCTTGAATTCCAAGATATTATTTAGGTCTTTTCTAATTGTAGCTGCTCCTTTCTTTCTTTCTCTTTAAGAAATGATTCTGAGTTTACTCCTAGTCTTACTTGCTCTGCTAAATGCTTTTGCAGGCAATCTATTTTCTTTAGTGTCAACTCTCATCTAGATTCTAGAGTCTGATGGTTCCTCACATCTCCAGCTCTGACTCTCTCCTGAGCTCTAAACCTCGCATGTGCAGTTCTATGTCCTGTCTCTTAGGTACTGCAGAGTCAGTAGTTTTAGGATCATTTTGTCGAATTCCCAGAAAAATCCTATTGGAATTTTCATTGGAAATCTATGTGATTTATATATTGATTTGGAGAGAGTTGATGTTTCCTCTGTTTTTAAAGCCAACTTTTCTGTTTCTGGGCAACATTTTGTAGTATCTCCTCTTCTAGGTTCCACAGGCTTTTTGTTCAGTCTAAAGTTTTTAATATTTCTGAGTATAGTTGGAAATAGAATTTTATTTTTCTTCACATTTTCTATTTATTTGCTGTGAGGTAGGAAAGCAGTTGATCTTTGTATATTTATACACGTGCCTTTCTATCTCTGATAGATGTTTTTAGTTTTACATGATTCTCATGTTTTCTAAGTGGATGATTTTATTACCTGCAAGTAACGAACTTTGACCCTTGGATTTGAATCTAGAATCTACCAGCTTTTTTGTTGTTTTTTAGTGGTGGTACTGAGGATTGAACACAGGGGCATTCTACCTCTGAGCTACACACCCCAGCCCTATTTACTCATTATTTTGAAACAGGGTCTCACTAAGTAGTGGAAGGTCTCACTAAGTTGCTAAGGCTGGCCGCAAACCTGCAATCCTCCTGTCTCAGCCTCCCGTGGACTGGGATTACAGGTGTGCGCCATCACACCCAGCTTCTACCAGCTTTTAACTTGAGTGTTTACAGTACTTAGCCACAGTTTCTTCATCTGTAAAATGGTATAGAAATACTTTATATTACTGCTATGAAGAATAAATGCATTAAGGTACATAAAACACTTAAGTCAGTACTTAGCAACAAATGAAGATCTCAATATATGTAAGCTAATTTTCAAAGTTCCATATACAAATCTTAGATGCTATAGCATAGATTCTTTACTTTGTTAAGTTTTATTTTTATTATGAATTGGGCCTTTGTGGAAAATTTACATCCCAACTAGTTATTACTAAGATATAGGAAAGCAATGAATTTTTCTATATGCTATTGTAATGAGTATTCTTACTAAAATTATTAATTCTGTTCATTTTACAGTCAATGTGTATATAAGTATAAATTCTTATAATCTGAAAAATATATCACTAGTTATCTCATTTTATTGTTTTAATACATTAGTCAAAATTACTATATAAAATTATTAAATAATATCAGTTTCTGGTTTTACTGAAAATATCTGTAGTTTATAGATTATCTATGGTGTTGGCTGTTGGTTTTAGATTCTAATTTTATATTAATGAAGTATTCTTCTAATCTCAGCAAACTACAAATTTTTGATCAGAACTATGAAATTTGCATCCTTTTCAGTACCTACTAAAGTGATCGTGTGTTTTCTACCTTTTTCAAGATTAATTATAGTAGATTGAGGTAAATTATTAAGCAGTTTCCTAAAGTTGAGCTATATTTACATTGCTGGAATAAAGTCTACTTGGTTATAATTGTCTGTACATTTGATTTTCTTGTATTTTATTTGGGATTCTGTACCAATACTTCTATGTAACATCAGACTGGGTTTTTGCTTTGCTTTGTTTTTGGCAGTGTGTTTTTCTCTCCTTTGTCTCTATCAAGGATATGAGTGTTTTATTAAATGAATTTGGAATCTTTCCATCTTTTTCTTTTTTAATAGGCTTTTATTCTGCATTGAAATTATACATTATAATGAGGTTCCGAGTGATAGGAACATGCATGCACACAGCACCTGTCACACTCCACTGCAGATCCCACCCCACTCTCCCCCACTTGTACATATTATTGAGATTGGCATTGATAACTTCATATATGTAATTAGCATTATTTGAACTGTACCCCTTCTGCTCCCCTCCTCCTTCCCCAAACCCCTTTCCGCTATTCTACTGGTCTCCCTTCTCATTTATCTGCAGTCCCTTTTGTTTCCTAATTCTCTCTAGCTACCACATATGAGAGAAAACATATGATCCTTTGCTTTCTGAGACAGACTAATCTTAGTATAATATTCTCTAATTCCATCTGTTTTCCTGCAGATGACGTAATTCTTTTCATCTTTATGGCTGAGTAAAATTCTGTTGTGTGTATATACCACAGTTTTGTAATCTATTCATCTGTTGACAGATACCCAGGCTGGTTCCATAATTTGGTTATTGTGAGTTGTGCTGCTATAAACATGGATATGCATGTATCACTATAATATTCTGACTTCATTTCCTTTGGAAAGATACCCAGGAGTGGTATGGCTGGGTCATATGGTGGTTCCATTCCCAGTCTTCTGAGGAACCTCCACACTGATTTTATAGTAGCTATACTAATTTGGATTCCCACCAACAATGTCTAAAGTTTCCTACTTCCCCATATCTTTGCCAGCATTTATTATTATCTGTATTCTTGGTGACTGCCATTTGAACTAGAGTTAGATGGAATCTTAGTGTAGTTTTGATTTGCGTGTTTTTTTTCTTTTCCAGAATGACTTGAGTAATTTGGAAGTATCTATTAACATTTGCTTATAAAATAATTTGGCACTGGTGACTTTGGGGAAATTGTGTTTTATTTTTAATGATTGCTGTAATTTCTTCCATAATTATTGGTATGCTGGGACAACAATTGCTTACTTGAGTTTCTGTAGTGGTTGGTAGCTTCCTATGAGATTGTGTGTTTCTTTTTTTTTTTGCGGTACCGGGGATTGAACGCAGGGGCGTTCTACCTCCGCGCTACGCCCCCCCCCGCCCTATTTTTTATACTTTATTTTATTTTATTTTTTTATACTTTATTTTTTGAAACCGGGTCTCACGAAGTTGCGGAGGCCTCACTAAGTAGAGAGAGAGAGAGAGAGAGACAGGGAGGGAGAGAGAGTGAACGCTCACGCGTGCTCGCGCATGCACGAGCTGAGGCTGACCGCGAACCCGGATCCTCCGGTCTCTGCCTCCCAAAGTACTGGAATTACAAGCATGCGCCACCATGCCCGGCCCGAGATTGTGTGTTTCTTACAAATTTTTGCTAGGAGTGTATATATTGTTCTTCATCTACATCTATGATTACATCTTTCTTACGTAGTATATTTGTACTTTCTCTCAGATTCAATTTTTATCTTTGGCAGAAGTTTTGATCTTGTGAACTGGGTGTGGTGGTGCATGCCTGTAATCCCATTACTTGGGGGACTGAGACAGGAAAATCACAGGTTCGAGATCAGCCTCAGCAACAAAGCAAGACTCTCAGCAATCTAGTTAGAGCCTATTTCCAAACAAAAAATAAAAAGGGCTGGGGGTGTAGCTTGAAGGTAGAATGCCCCTGGGTTCAATCCCTAGTACCACACACACACCGAAAAAAAAATAGATTTGTTTTATCTTTTATTATTGTTTTAAAGGGCCAACTCTTAGATTCATCATTTCTGTAGTTTTCTGATCCTTTAACTTCTGATTTTATATATCTTTTAAATCTTTCCCTCCCCATTTTCTTTAGAGCTCTGTTATTTCTCTACCATCTTAAATCCTATATATATATATATTTTTTTTTTTTTTTGCGGTACCGGGGATTGAACCCAGGGCGTTCTACCTCCGCGCTACGCCCCCAGCCCTATTTTTTATACTTTATTTTGAAACCGGGTCTCACGAAGTTGCGGAGGGCCTCACTAAGGAGAGAGAGAGAGAGAGCTGAGGCTGGCCGCGAACCCGGATCCTCCGGTCTCCGCCTCCCAAAGTACTGAATTACAAGCGTGTGCCACCACGCCCGACGTTATATCCTATATTTAATTCACTTTAATTTGTTCCAACTTAATAACAGAAATCTTAATTTAAAAGCTTTACATACACATGGTTTGTCGAAGCACCACTGGAGGGAATTGTCAAAGCCATATCATTCAAACCTTTTGTTTTCCAGACTCACAAAGTCAACGGGCTGAAAGATTTATTTCCCAGTTTGCTAGTTACAGAACCAGAGTAAGGATTAAATCATTTTCCCGATCCTGTTTTACACTCTACCACCCCACCTGGCTTCTTAACTAACCTCAGGGGAGGTGATTGCTAGCAGGCTCTGCCATCACAGGCTGGAAAGCCTTCTCAGTGGACTGCACCGAGCCAGCCAAGGGCTTTTGGAACAGACTTTTTTTATTCTTCCTCTGGGACAGAGGTTAGTTTGTATTGACATAAGGAGAATAAATAAACCTTCTGTTGATTCAGGTAGGGTTCAGGGCACCTGTCTTAAAGGCACAGTGGCACATTCTTTCTACTGGCCAGCTGTAAGCCAGACCTCCAGGTGAGGGAACCCCATTCCAGCAGTGGGGTGCTGCAGTGAGCCACACCCCCTCCAGTGGGCACTGTTGTTCTGTCGGGACGGACGTGACTGCAGCTCTGCCCCGGAGCCACACGCACAAGGAGTGCCACCTCCTTGCATATTTCCCAGCTGGGCCATCAAGCCGGCCTGTGGGAGCAGGAGAGGAGAAGGAGCCTGAGCGGCTTCCTGAACACAGTGCCTGCGCCGCTGCCTCTCCTGGCTTGTCCCGGCCTGCAGCCACCAAGGGCGGGAGTGGGGCGGGGCGGAACAGTGTAGACACAACTCAAAAAACGAGTGCTTCTTCCTACTCGCTAGAGCTAAATACCGAGTTTCATTTGATATCGATGATCTCTTAAAGGTATAAAATGATGGATGTATAGAGACACACACGTGTACATAAGATGTATACAGACACATATTTTACATACAAATACGCAGGCGCGCGCGCACACACACACACACACACGCACACATTGAAGCTGGAACCCAAGGGAATCTAGTGATAGCGCCTTGTCATGTAAAGTGAGCAATGTTTTTTTTTATTAGAAATAATTTTACCCTTTCTGTAAGTGTCTTTTTTTGTCTGGGCTTTCTGCATTTTATAGAGAGGAACGATCAATCTGTTTTTATTTTTTAGTTTAATTTTGGCTTTGTTTTTTGTTTGTGTTTTGCTTTTCAGGGTGCTTTTTTTCTTTTTCTTCACCTTGCATGAAGATAAGAGTTTTACTCTTGTCACCTGGAGTTACCTGTAAAATTCAGTGCAGTTCATAAAGATTCAGAGTCAACTGATGATTATTTATTTATTTATTTATTTATTTTTGAATCAGGGTCTTTCTAGGTTACTGAGGGTCTCATTAAGTTTCTGAGGCTGACCTTGAACCTGTGATCCTCCTGTCTCAGCCTCCTACATACTGGGATTCCTGGCATCTGCCCTCACACCCAGCTTAGCTAATATTTATTAAGGGCCACCTGTGTGCCAAGGCGGGACCCAGGGACTTTTGCAAAAATTGTCGCCACAACCACTTCCTGTGTAGTTGATACTGTTGCTATCACTGTAATCCCGAGAATACAAGCTCAGAGAGGTGAAGGAATTTACCCTAAACACACAGCTAATGAATGTCAGGAGCTAGACTCCTCTCCAGCTCTTCTGATTTCAAGTTCAACATCCTTTCATCTGCCTGTCAGATCAAAGCAGTTTCATGGTGGATCGTAAATTCCTGAAGGTCGAGGATAATGCCGTATTTTCCTTCACGCAGTGTGTTGTCAGCTGTCTCCCTGGAGATTATATGTTTTGCAGCTGATCTTCTGTTAATTCTTATTTTTATCAACATATTACATAAGAATTCTTTGAGAGTTCAAGTAACAACACCGTAAGTCTTATAAAAATTAACCATTCCCCATCCCACCCTGCATAATGAGTTTTTTGTTCCCAGATTATTCTATGCAGCTTGATATGTAATTTGAAAGGAGCAGAGTAAGAAATTGCTTCGACTTAACAAACAATATGTCCCAAGTAGCGTGTGCCGGCACTGTCCGCAGGTTGTCCAGGCCTCTCACTAACCTGCTGTGGGATCCCACCCCTGCGCTGTTTCCACCTCACCTGCTGATTCTGGGGGCTAACAGAAAGGAGAGACGCACTTACTATAAAGTGTCAAGAACATTGTTAGCAGCCGGGCGTGGTGGCGCACGCTTGTAATCCCAGTACTTGGGAGGCTGAGACCGGAGGATCCGGGTTCACAGCCAGCCTCAGCTACTTAGTGAGGCCCTCTTCAACTTAGACCCGGTTTCAAAATAAAGTATAAAAAATAGGGCTGGGGATGTAGCTCAGAGGTAGAACGCCCCTGGGTTCCATCCCCGGTACTGCAAAAAAATAAAAAGAACATTGTTAGCAAGACGTCTTCTGTACTGTGTGAAAATCCAGCTGCTTTCCAGAAGTCCTTCCTGCTAGTGAGATCACAGATTGACTAGTTACTCATTAGACAGCAGTGAAGCGAAAGCAGATCTGTCCCCAGACATTCTTGAGGAAACCCTTCTCTCTCCCTCCTGAACACCGCTGTGCCTCTGGCAGCTTGATTGGGAGTGCTTCGGAGCATTTCAAAACCACCAGCCATTTGTTGGACTCTCCTCCTTCCTTCCCACTTTTTTTCTTTCTTTTTCTTTTTCTTTCTTTTCTTTTTTGTGTATGTGTGCTGAGGATTGAACCTAGGGCCATTCTCCCCCCTCTGCCCTATTTATTTTTTGTTTTGAAACAGGGTCCTGCTAAATTGCTGATGCTGGTCTTGAACCTGTGATCCTCCTGTCTCAGCCTCCCAAGTACTAGGATTACAGGCCTGCACCACCACATCTATTTCCCTCCCCCTTTTCTTATTTAAGTATTCTCTAGCTGTTCTTTAGGATAACCAGACAGTTCATCTGCTCATGTAGCATTGTTCTCCTTAGTTTATTACATTGTAAATTCCTTGAGTTTAGGAACTCTGCTTAATTCTTTTATTCCCACCTCTCACTCCTGCATGGATACATAAAAGAGCCCAATAAATGTTTGCTGGATTGCGTGGGACAAACGGCAGCCTGGGCACACAGCCTGCTGTATCTGCACCTGTTGAGTGCCTGCAGAAGGGAAGTGGGGTTCAGGGGAGCCATTCGCTGTGGCAGTCAGTAGAGTCAGGGTTTCCATGACCACCTTCCTGCCTCCTTTCTCTCGCTGTAATTGAGGCCTTATCCTTCTTCGCTCCTGCCTCTTCCCTTGGAATGGGGACTGTTGTCATTCTCCAAATCCATTGTCAGCGTCTGGAATCCAGAAATGTCAGTTACATGGAACAGCACAGGAACCCACTT
This sequence comes from Glis glis, assembly GCA_004027185.1. Classification (NCBI taxonomy): domain Eukaryota; kingdom Metazoa; phylum Chordata; class Mammalia; order Rodentia; family Gliridae; genus Glis; species Glis glis. Next base: position 33,361 of record PVJS01011667.1, on the reverse strand, counting down.
TCCTGTCTTCCTTTTGTGTGTAACAACAACAACAACAACAAACCCAACTGCACTTGCCCACTTTGAAGCATATCCAAAGCTGTTGTTGAGAGTCACATTTGAGCTATTTGTGAATCAAGAAAAGCAGCCTTGTAAGGTCCAAGTCCTACCCATCTCTATCAGCCTTTTACCTAAATATTACCATTGATCTTGTGCTCTTCTTATTTTTCCTTTTCTGACCACCCTTCTGCTGTTGATGTCAACTAGTCAGTTATTCACATTGGTTTAAGTCTTGGAAAATCTAACTCCAACATCTCAAATTGCTTTTAGAACGTGCCAAAACTCTGAGGACACGATTCTCCTCGTTTGCCACAAGCCAGGAGAATGCACCTCCAGTTCCACAGTCCAGCAAACATTTACTGAGTACCTACTGTATGCCAGGCACTGTCTAGGCACTGGGAATACAAAGATGAGTACGAGATGAGTTATATTCCAGCAAGGGAGACCGATAACATAAGCAGATCATTAGGAAACAGCGTAAGAAACAGACTCAGTGGTAGACAGTCATACGGTGTCAGCACAGAGGGGCTCGAGGGAGTAGGAAATGATTTCTTCATGGAGCCTGGAAATAAGGACTAGGGAGGAGGTGGCCACAGGAAGTAAAGAACCAACTGAGAAGAGGCCGGGTTGGGGTGGGTTAGGGCATTCACTACATGCCCTTCAGTTGTCAAGGGGGCAGTTGTGAAAGGTAAGTGTAATGAAGTGAACTGGCACCAGGTCATGGAGGAAGTGCTTGGCCATACCAGCGGCTGGAAATGGAGCTAATGTTGCATTTCCACCTGTAGCCTGCAGGGGGCCCTTACAATAATTTGAGCTGGAGAGTGAACTCACCATTTGCCTTTTTGATGGAACCATTTGGCACCATACATTTCAAGGACAGAACACTAGAGGTAAAGAGAAAGCCATTGCTGAGTCCAGGCAAAGGTTAATGGAGACTGCATTAGGACAGGAATAGAGGAGGTGATGGATTCAAAGAGGTATAATTGGTGGCACCTGAAAAGCAGTAGGTGCCCATAAGTGGTGGCGAGAACAGGGAATTTAGAAGGGTTTTTCAAGATAGAAACGTTGGTGGCCAGGCAAATGCAGGACAGGCAGCAGTGTAGAGACCATGTAGAGTTCTGGACAGGTTGAGTTTCGCGTGATCCCAAGTATCCATATGGGAGGATCCGTCAGGGAGTTGGATAGAAAGCCCAGATCTGAGGCAGTAACATAAAATTTGAGAATTACATGTACCCGAAGAACACACAGCTAAAACTTGAGAATGAGAACACAAAGATTGAGTAAATGTGATCCATTCAGGAACACTTCCTGTTAAAAAAACCAAGGCTACTTAAACATAGATTAAAAACATAGATAGAGATGCATGTGCATGTGCGCCTGTGTGTATGTGTGGTGTGTGTACTGTTCCCTCCCCTGCTAGGGATCAATATTAGCAAGAAGTATTCTGGGAAGCATTGCATCAGAAGAGACGTTTGTGAGGAATGTAGACAAAAACAACACAAACCAAAACCACACACCTGCTCCGAAAAAGGAATGGTGCATGGGGAAAATTACAGCTTTGAATCCATGTCAAGGAAGAGTGTTTGACAGCTACAGGATATGAAAAGAAGCTTCGAGTGACTAATTTGTTTGGTCTGGGGAAAGAAGAGAGAATGTTCACAGGAAGTCAGAACTCCTTATATCTTCTAGTGTCACATGAAGTTTGAATATGCACCCAACCTCTGCGACTTTAACAATATGTGTCTAATGTGTTTGCCCAGCTGGGTTTTTTTTCCCCCCAGTGAGTATGACTACAGTATATTGCTTCTTTTTAGATCTGAACCTTTATTTCTAAATCATTTTGATGTTTTGAAGTAGAAATGAAGTTATAGGTATTTTCTAGGGAAAAGAAGATTTCTATGTATATCTGTGGGGTGTGTGTGTGTGTGTGTGTGTGTGTGTGTGTGTTACCTTCCAAACGGTACAAAAAAACTCCTGTATTAAGTGATTTAAAGAATTTCATTTCTTGTCAGGTATAATGGCGCATACCTATAATTCTAGTACTTGGAAGGCTGAGATAGGAGAATTGCAGATTTGAGGCCAGCCTCAGAGACATAGTGAGACCCTGTCTCAAAATAAAAAGTATAATAGAGTGGGAATGTAGCTCAGAAGTAGAATGCCCCTAGGTTCAATCCCTAGTAACACACACACACACACACACACACACACACACATACACACACAGAATTTTATTTCTCGTGCATCTTCTCCAGTTGGCAAATACCTGTATTTTAGTTTCAAGTCTGAATTACATTGACAATTCCATGCTAGTTTACTGAAATTCTTACATTTTCCAAAATTTCTAAATACCTCATTACCATAAACTTCTGAAGAACTATCTCTCAGTTTAGAAAAGAGAATTTAGAGAAACCAGTCCGGCCCTGCAGATAAATAGAAAGTAGGAAAGAAAGACATGACAAAAATAAAGATATAGAAAAGCTCAAGGTGAGGTTTTTTGTTTGTTTGTTTTTGAGAATCTTAGAATTATTGTGAAAAAATGAAAAACCACACAATAGTTCTTATTAAACTACTAGTCCAAAATGAAAAACCACACAATTCTTATTAAATTACTACTACAAGCAAACATCAGTGGAAAAAACTGACCTCCCTAATAGGATAACATTTCGGAAGTGCAGTGTGATAGCTGATCCTTTGTAGAGAAACTTCTTCAACAGCAAGAAAAATACAGGTTTCTGTATAGCCAGATGTTACTAATTTAGTGAGAGCATTGTTGACTTTCAATTATTTTCTGTCTACTTTGGGGACAATCTGTAAAATAATCTAAATTATATTTTTACTTCATTTGCCCACTTGCAACAGTTGGTATGTGATCTCAAAGTGAAAATTCATTTCTTCATCTACCTGTATAAATTATAAAGACAATTCCTTTGACTTGTATTGGACTCCTGGGACTCAAGGAAGTTATTTAAGGTTCCTTTTCTCTTGTCTACCTACTTTAGCACATAAGAGTGGTTGATTAGGCATTGTTACATAGCATTAAGGTCTATCTTACTTACAGAGGAGAGAAAACCAAGAGAGGATTGTGCAGAAATTTAAGCCACATTGTAAACCTTGCCTTGGTTTCTCCTACCATGGCTTGCCACAATGCTCTAGTGGCCATTAGCAAAACGGCTTTGTGTTAAGCACTTTGCAGAGCCTAAGGGCTTAAGGGTACTAATAGATGTTACATAAAAAAAGAGGGGGAAGTTCAATCTGTATCCAACTAAGTTTGGGAAATGTTGTTTAAGCAAAGTTAAGCAGGGCTAGTTCTTTACTGAAGGATTCAGGAGGCTTCCACATGCTTCCTTGCATGATGAGTCTCCAAGGGGGGCGGGTGATTGTTTCCAAAATTTCCTTAGATTTTTTCATCAAAGCACAAATGATGAGTTAAGGTATGGACTTGGGAGGTCTGTGGCGAAGCCTTTCTGTGTAGCCCCAGGAAGGATGTTAAACCAGGAACCCTAACTGCTGCACAGTTTTAGTTTCTTTCGCCCACACAGTGTTTTTAAAAACCTGGAGCCAACATTCACAAATCAGGGTATTTCATCATAGAAATTCAGGTTACAAGCTTCTCTTGAAAGATAGAAGGAAGAGAGGTTTGCCTCTGCTTTCTTACACCAGGACAACCTCATGCATCATCTCACCTGAGTGACTCCAGAATGACTCCTGTGGCTCCTCCCAGCCATGAGGTGCCATTCACAGGGATAAATTCATCCAATTGGCCGAGAACAGGCTCTGGGGTTGGACCAGATGAAGCCCTAGAATCTGGAACCAAATATACCAAAATGTTGACAGAACTTGTTTTGATTGATGAGGGGTTTTTTTTCCCCTTCCTTTTATTTACTTTTTGTGCTTTCCAAGTATTTTGCAGAATATTTCTTTTGTAATCAAAAAAGAGAAATTTTTTAAAAAGCAGCTAAGAAATCTTTTTCCTTCCTTTAAGTCCTCATTACTAATAATGTTACTAAAATGAGTAAGAGAAGTATGAATTTGATATAAGAAATAAAAAATGGATCAGCTTCAAGAGGTAGCTGAAGATCTTGTCTCTCAGCTATTCATCATAAATTAGTAATATAAATTATGGTTATATTTTATGAGAGTAGAAAAATGTCAGTTTGGTTTATATTGTTTGGTTTTTGATATTTGAGCCTTAGGTTCTAGAATGTGATATATAAGAAATCACCTTTTCATCTAGAAAATAGAAAAAAAAATCCTAAATGAATGGAAAGATAAGTGGATTCATTTGAGATAAGAGAGCCTGGGAGAATTAAAGCTGAAAATCAGGGTCCACCTTCCAGAGAAGATAGTTCCCAGTTTGATCAAATGTCTCAAAGCTAGCTGGGACTCAACAGTGAGAAAACAGACATAGCCTATTCTAAAATCTTGTATCACACAGAGGCATGTTTGGAATCAGAGTTGGAATCTAATTCCTGGACAGAGGTAAGAAAACATGGCTCTTTTCAACACTTGAGGGTAGAAAGGAATTCTTCTTTCTGGAAGGACAGCTTTTGAAATTCCTCCTTTGCTTCTGTTGTTTCCATAGTCATAGAAGATCAGTGTGGGGCTGGGCCTGGTGACACTGGCCTGTGATCCCAGCACTTGGGAGGCTGAGACAAGAGGATCACAGGTTCAAGGCCAGCCTCAGCAACTTAACAAGATCCTGTTTCAAAATAAAAATTAAAAAGGGCTGGGGGTATAGCTCAGAGGTAAAATGCCCTTGGATTTAATCTCCAGTACCAAAAAAGAAGAAGAAGAGGAAGAAGAAGAGGAAGAGGAGGAAAGAGAAAAGGCCTACATGAGCTGGGAAGCCAAGAATAAAAGTGGAAATTTATATTGTATGTGTCTGGATATTAAAGAAAGAATAGGGTTGCTTGGAAGTGGTTGCCTGATACAGTTTCCTGGCCCCTCTTGAGTTTCCCCTGTACAGTGGTTAGAAGGTTCTTCTACCGACTATGCCTCAAATTGCTCAGAATAGCAGCTTGGTAAGATGACCAAGACATTTCAAGTATTTACCATTAAATATCCGAAGTCACCTAGCAATCAGTAGTTGCCCTTACATCTGGAGGATTCAAATAGGATCATCCAAAGACGGTCGGCAGCATCAGAAAACATGAGCTTCTCCACACTAGCCTGTTTTATCTACTCCCTGGGGGTCTAGCAGGGATGCACCCCAGCAAGCTAAGGTACCTGAAGTTGATCCTGACCTTCAAGTTCTCTGGGCTAAGGTTTCACAGTTCATCTGGGCAGCTTATGAGGAAACTCTTCCCATCAGGATATGCCTTCTCTTTCTTTGCAGTTTTCATTCATTCATGCATTTGTTCTTTCTGTAACGTTTGTTGAGAACCTTCTTTGGGCAACTCGCTCTACTGTTGAGTGTTACCTGGGCATGGCAAAGGAGATATTCTTTCACACATTCTTGGAGTTTTATAGTGTATAAATGAAAACCTAAAGATGGCATTCAGGAAAAGGAAGTCCTTGTCCCCCCCCCCTTTTTTTTGAAGACAGGGTCTTGCTATATTGCCCAGGCTAGCCTCAAACTTTCCATCCTCCTGCCTCAGCCTCCCAAGTAGCTGGGATTTCTGGATTACACCCAGAAAAATCCTTGTCTTAAATGAAAAAGATGGGCATGACTGTTGGGCATATATATTTTTTTCCCTACTCTTGGTACAGATGATGAAATCAGAATAATAATCTTCATCTATATTTATTAATTTTATTAGCTGGAATCCAGAACATTTCTGAGTCTTTGTTCAAATGCACTGGGGGAAGGTATAGCAATGCCTCTGGAAAAGTTTTTTTTTTTTTGAGGTATGATTGACATAAAATAAACTGTACATATTTAAAGTATACAATTTTATTAATTTTTACTTAAATATACACCTATGTATCTATTAACCCCCATAGCCCCAACATTTCATCCAGTCTCTTGGTAATCCCTCCCTCTCATCCCTCCACCCCTGTTGCCAGGCAACCACTAATCTACTTGCTGGCACTGTAGATTAGTTTATATTTTCTAGAATTTTATATAAATGGATTCATTCAGTATGCAAGCTTTTTGGTCTGGATTCTTTCACTCAGCATGATTATTTTGAGATTCATTCATACTATAGCATCTCTTTTATCATGAAATAATAGTCTGTTGTCTAGATATTATGATTTATCCATTCACTTGTTGATGGACATGCTATTTTCAATATTTGGCTATTATAAGTAAAACTGCTATCAATGCAATTACAAGTCCTCGTATGAGTATATATCTTCATTCCTCTTGAGTAAGGACCTAAGAGAGGAATGTCTGGATCATATGTTAGGTATATGTTTAGATTTTTCAGGATCTATCAATGGCTTTACCATTTCACATTTTCACCAACAGTGTTATGTGAATTCTAATTCCTTCACATTCTCCCCAATACTTGATATGTTCAATCTCTTTATTTCATACATTCTAATTGGTGGGCAGTTGTGTCACTGTAATTTTAGTTAGCTTTTTTTTTTTGGGGGGGCGGTATTGGGGATTGAACCCAGGGGTGTTCTACCTCTGAGCTATACCCCTAGCCTTTTTGAATTTTTTAATTATTTTTAGTATTATTATTTTTGGTACTGGCAGTTGAACCCAGGGGGATTCTACCTCCGAGCTATATTCCTAGCCATTTTTATTTTTTATTTTGAAACAGGGTCTTGCTAAGTTGCTGAGGGCCTTGCTAAGTTGCTGAGACTGGCTTCGAACCTGTGATATTCCTGACTCAGCCTCCCAAATACTGGATTGCAGGCATGTGCCACTGCACCCAGCTTAGTTGGCATTTATTTAATGACTAATGGTCCTGGACACATTTTCATGTATTTTATTGCCTTCCATATTTTGGTGAAGTTACTGCTCAGATAGTTTGCCTATTTTTAAATTTGCATTAAAATTTAAAAAATTGCATTTTTTGTTCTTTTATTATTGAGTATTGAGATTCCTTCACATTGTGGACACAAGCTCCTTACTAAATAATGCCTTACAAATATTTTCTCCCAGTCTCTGACCTATCTTTTCATAGTGTCTTTGAAGGAGCAGAAGATTTTAATTTTGATAAAGTCAAATTTATTTGTATTGTTTATGGATCAGAGGTTTTGCCTACATTTTATTCTAGAAAATGTTTAGAGGGTTATATTTATGTCTGTGGTCCATTTTGAATTTTTGCATGTAGTGTGAGGTATAGATCAATCTTTTTTTTGCATTTGGATGTCCAAATGTTTTATTGGTATTTGTGTTTTCAAAAGACTATCCTTAAGCTGGGTGTGGTGGCACACACGTGCAATCCCAGTACTTGGGAGACTGAGATAGGAGGATCGCAGATTGGAGGCCAGCCATACCCCAAGAGTTAGAGAGATCCTGTTTCAGAATAAAAGATAAAAGCTTGAGAGTGCAGCTCGAAGGTAGAATACCTTGGGTTCAACCCCTGGTCCCACAAACAAACACAAAACAACTATCTTTTCTTCACTGAAAATCAATTGTTCATTTGGTATAGGTCCATTTCTGGACTCTATTCTGTTTCATCGATCTTTTCATCTAGTGTTATGTCAGTACCACATTGTCTTTATTGTAGCTTTATGTCCAGTGTTGAAATTGATAGTATAAACTGTCCATCCAACTTTTTCTTTCTCAAAGTTGTTTTGGCTCTTCTTAATCTCCTGCATTTTCTTTAGAATTTTTGTGTCAGTTTGTCAATTTCTTTTTTTCTTTTTTCTTTTTTTTTTGTGTGTGGTACTGGGGATTGAACTCAGGGGCATTCTACCTCAGAGCTACACCCCAAACCCTATTTTATATTTTTTTATTTTGAAACAGGGTCTCACCAAGTTGTGGAGGGCCTCACTAAATCGCTGCGTCTGGCCGCGAACCTGTGATCCTCCCGTCTCAGTCTCCTAAGTACTGGGATTACAAGCATGCACCACACCCGGCCCAGTTTGTCAATTTCTATTTAAAAAAAAAAGCCTGCTAAATTTTAATTGGAATTGCATTAATGTATACATCAATTTACAAAGAATTGATGCAGTATTGAATCTTCTGGCGCATTACTACAGTATCTCTCTCCATTTACTTGGGTTTTCTTTAATTCCTCTTAATAATGTTATTTTAGTTTTCAACATACATATCTGTCATATATTTGTCAGGTTTATTGCTAAATATTTAATGTTTTATGGTATTTTAAAAGATTTTTAATTTCTGACTTTTCTTTGCTGATAGAGCAATACAGTGAGTTTTTGTGGATTTATCTTATGTCCTGCAGTCATGTTAAACTCACTTCCTTAGTTTTATGACATTTTTCTAGAGTTCAACGGATTTTCTACATAGTTGATCATTTTATCTGCAAGTACAATTTAAAATTTTCCTTTCCAATTTAGATGTTTTTTAAAATTTTTTTCTTGCCATATAGCACTGGGTAGACCCTCCAGTATACTGTTAAATAGAAGTGGTAAGAGTAGACATCTTAGCCGGGCATGGTGGCACACGTCTGTAATACCAGTACTTGAGAGGCTGAGACATGAGGATCACAGGTTCGAGGATAGCCTCATCAAGTGGTGAGACTCTCTTCAACCTAGCAAGATCCTGTTTCCAAAAAAGAAATAAAATCGGACTGGGGGAGTAGCTCAAAGGTCGAATGCCTCTGGGTTCAATCCCCCCCCCCAAAAAAAAGAGTAGACATCCTTGCCTTGTTCCTGATCTTGGAGAGGAAGCATACAGTCTTTGATCATTATGTATGATATCATCTGCAGTGTTTTTTGCTGTATGTACTTTATTAAGTTGAGGAAATTTTCTTCTGTTCTTACCTTGTTCAATGTCTTTATCAGAAATACCATCCTCTGCTGGGCGTGGTGGCACAGGCTTGTAATCCCAGTACTTGGAAGGCTGAGACAGGAGGATCCCTGCCAGCCTTAGCTACTTAGTGAGGCCCTCTGCAACTTAGTGAGACCCTGTTTCAAAATAAAGAATAAAAAATAGGGCTGGGGGTATAGATTGGAGGTAGAATGCCCCTGGGTTCAATCCCCAGTACTGCCAAAAAAAAAAAAAATACCATCCTCTAATCAGATGAAGTTTATAATAGTGGTTTTATATAATGATAAAGGTTAACATTTCATTTGTCAGGATAATACTGCCTGGCATTTATGTGTGTATGTTTAATTTCTCAACTTGCTGTTATTTATTTATTTCCATTTTATTTCCCTACGGTATCTTTCATCTAAGGATACCAACCATTGCTTAGTAAATTCAGAAAGCTATTGATGAAAGAAGCAAATTTTACCTTTTTTCTAGATCTGAAAATCAAGATACCAGAACATTAAATAGCTTAGTCTTAGTAAATAATAGTTTATTTGCTTGTTTATCCAGATGCCAAATCTACAAATTAATTTAAATTTTTAGTTTAAGGAACATTTTTTTAATTAAAATACATTTCTGAATACTACCCCCTCTGTTCACACCTCCTCTAAAACAAAACCCCAAACATGTGTGAGAAAGCCCAGGGATCTAACAACAAAAACAAACAAAATGAAGTCTAGTGGGACAACAGGAAAAACCTCGGATGCATTTCAGAGTCAGTTGTCCAGGCTCAGGACTGGCAAGGCCTTCCTCAGAGCGAGGGAGGTGTTGTAGTTTGGGAGTTTTGATTAGTCAACCCATGAGACAGGAGGGAAATAAGGTTGCAAAAGAAGCTAAAACAAGTTTGTTGCATTAAAAGATGCATGGCACTGTATACCGGCCTCACTATTTTCTGGACTGGTCAGCACATCAAAGGTGTTCTGTCCAATTCTTAACAGCTTTGTTAAGTGGGAAATGGGCTAACCAGGGCTAGTTTGCTAAGACGTGAAGGATCAAGATGACATGTCAAATGTGGAATGCTTAAGGAACTAAGCCTAGAAGTGACCAGACCTGTTGGGAGTCTCAGGAAAAAGATAATGAATGTCGCCCATGGGCAGTGACGGCAGGGGTGGAGAACCCAAACCAAAAGATGGCTGAAGGGTAAATACAGTGTGATTCAGACTGATTCCAAGGTGTGTGGCTTTGGTCACTAGGTAAATGGTAGCTACCATTTTAGTAAAGTAAGAGATTGAGAAACTCAGGCACTCCAGGTTTGGAGGCACCAGTTCTGTACATGCTGAGCTTCCACTAGGAAGTAGTCAGATGCACTTGTACGTAGAGATCTAGAACCCCACGGAGACAGCTGGGGGGGCTTGGTTTAGCTGTCATTGGTGCACAGATGTACGTTATGATCGTAGGTGAGAATGAGTGACAAGGGAACTACTAATGCTCCAGACAGCTCGGTTATGGTGGTTACTTGTCAGCCTTGTTTGGGGAACCCCATTTCTGGGGTTATGCTGTCTTGTATGTGGACCAGAAAATTTTCAAAATCTTCACTGTTTTTATGAATGCAAATTTCACTTCAATCCCTTCAACAGAAGACATAAGCTATCAGTCTTTTTGTCTCCTAGACCGTGTGGGTGTGCTGGTATAGTACAGAGGAGGTTTGTGTGTGTTGTGCCCTCTCACGAAAGAGATCCACACAAGCCCCCAGAACGCCCTTAAGCCTTACCCTAGTTTGAGAGAGGGCCAGGCAGTGACTGGCATTTTGCTGAGACTTGCAAAACTGAACAAGGAGGAATTCAAGTGCAAATGAAGTTGGATTACAAGCCAGTAAGAACTGGTTCTGAAGCTTTTTAAAAAGGTACAGTCTGCATGACATTAAAAACTTGTGTAAGAATCTGTTTCAGCAAATCCCCGTATCACAGTTTCTGGGATAAATAAAGATGGTTCAGGAGAATGGTTACTGACTGGCGCCAGGTTTTCTAAAATGTCTTTTTACATTTTGTTGGGAACTACCAACTTGTGTTAAGAGGCTGGGGCCAGCTTTTTAAATACAGACTTTTTAAGAAATAGGTATCTTCCAGATATCTAATGTATGCTGGTGTTTAAAAAAATATGACAATGCCACTGATTATTTTCCCTTCAGCCCCCTAATTCTCTGAAATTGCTCAATCCTGTCTTTCCAGCATCTGTAGTTTCGCATGATGTAAGGCCCCATTCCAGATGTGGGTTGCTATACATCCACCCCTCTGTATCTGCAGGGGTTTGGCTCTAGGTCCCACCATAGGTACCAAAACCCACAGATGTTCGAGTGCCTTATTTAGAATGGCATAGTACTTGCACAGAACCTGTGCACATTCTCTCATATGCTTTAAATCATCTCTAAATGACGTATACTGCCTAATGCATATAAGTACTGTGTAAATAGTTACGTGGGGCATGGTGCACGCATGTAATCCCAGTACTTGGGAGGCTGACACAGGAGGAGGATTGCAGGTTCAAGGCCAGTCTCAGCAACTTAGCCAGACTCTGTTTCAAAATAAAAAATAAAAACGACTGGGGGTGTAGCACAGGGATAGAATGCCTCTGGGTTCAATCCCCAGTACAAAAAAGAAAAGTTGTTACACTATATCATGTAGGGAATAATGACAAGAAAAAAAGTCTACGCGTATGTCGGTATAGATGTAATTTTTTAAAAATTCCCTCCGCAGTTGGTTGAATCTGTGGGTGTGGAACCTGGGGATCCAGAGGGTAAACGCACTTGTCACTCTGTGGACATTCAGTGCTGTGTCACCTCAGTGCCTCTGCACAGGCCCCCTATGTATCGGAGGACCCTTCCCTTCCCACCCCCCTTTCCACCAGGAAGAGATGACCAAGTAGCCTTTTGGTGTCACCTCTGCACAGAGTGGTCACTCTGTAACTTATCGCAGGGCTGCTTCCTTCCTAGAGGTTCTTAAAGTCGAGACCTTGGACTCAGCTCGGTACCAGACACGTAATAGACTTTCAACAAAAGGGCTGATCAAAGAGAAGATGAAAGGAAAGTAGACTTTTAAGGAGCCTCCAGAGAATCTGAACAGAAGAGACCCAAAACATAGGAAGGAACACGAGAGACGGTAGTGTGCGGAAGCCCAGAGGAACCGAGAATTTTAAGAGAGAAAGACGAGGCTTTAGTGTGCATTGCTGTCGAGAGCCAATGAGATAAGGACCAAACATCTTTGTTGTATTTTTAGGAACTGAGGAAAGATGTCCTAGGCCATAATCGCACCACAGATAATGCTGCAGCGTTGCCATCCACACCAAGCAGAGTCAGGCTGGCAATGAGAGGTGGCCGGCACCCTCTTGGAGAGAGAGATCAGTTGAGCTGCTCGACGTGGTGATATGTATCATTCTGACATTTTAGACTATTACTTTTTCCTGGTGGCAAACCCACATGGTGATAGGCTCTCTTGGTTTAAAAACTGAATAAACAGTTCAAAAATGAGAAATATTTGCAGATGTGCACCACATCTGGGTCAGATTGAAACTCCGAAGCTAATTTAGTGAATCTGAACAGATCTAAAATCTTCCTGGTGGGTCATTTCTGGGAGGGTGATGATGAGAAAGAAGGTTACAGTTTGTAGAGTGGCATCATTTTCAATACAACTGCAGCATTGTCGCAAAAAGCAAAGTCATTCAGGAACTCTATTTACTTATTTTTTTGTGGTACTGGGGGTTGAACCCAGGGCATTTCTACCTCTGAGCTACATCCCCAGCCCTGTTTTATTTTTATTTTGAAAAAGTAAGTTTCTGAAGGCCTTGCTAAGTTGCTGAGGCTAGCCTCAAACCTGCGGTCTTCCTATCTCAGCCTCCCAAGTACTGGGATTACAGGCATGTGCCACCATGCCTAGCACAGGAAATCTATTTAAAAGCTACCAAAACTCACAAGGAATTCACAGCTCCAAACTCAGGAAATATCGTTCTGTGGACTATTTGAATATTCTAAGAGAAAGAACATCTTAACATCAGGACGAACAAAATGCTATGGGATGATAACATTATTTAATATAAAATGTACAGCCTCTTGGAGGATAGAAATTAGAATAACTCAAAAGTGATCAATTTATTGAACTTATGGGAGAATGGAGACCTTTAAAACATATGATTATTAAAATAGAAAATGTCCAATTATAGATTTATACTCACTTAATTATGCTCTAAGGTTTGCGATTCCTCTTAGCTTAGAACCCAGTATCATTGTTTTTTTGACTGCCTGTAAAAAAAAATAAAAGTAATTCCTTTTGGTTGTGACTATAAAGAGGGAAGGTGGACTTAACATTACAATTGGTGATATGCCTGTAGTCCAAACTAGGCTAGATTTTCTGTGGTTGATTATCATTCATGGTGTAGTCAATTTAAATTTTTTGAAAGGATGGTTTACTTTACTTTTCTCATGTTCCCAGATTTAATCCTACTTTTGAATTAATAAAAATTGTTCTTCATTTACATCACCCTAAAAATTTAAAAGTAGCAAATTCAAGAGTTTCTCACTTTTCTCTTCAATGAAATATATTTAATGAGCCAGATTGCTATCTATTTATATTCCCTATGAGGGGGAATTGAGTTACAGGAAAGGGATTGAATTGGACATATTACGAACCCCTCTTCCATCATTTATTTTTAGAGAATCAGGGTATTCAGGGTACTGCCAAAGTAGGTAGGGTAGGTTATTTAAATACAATGCTTTTTTTTTCTACTATTGGGGATCGAACCCAGAGCTGCTCTCCCACTGAGCCACATCCCCTGCCTCTTTTTAAATTTTATTTTGAGACTGGGTCTTGCTAAGTTGCCAAGGCTGGCCTCAACTTTGTGGCCCTCCTATCTCAGCCTCCAGAGTTGCTGGGACTACAGGCATGCCCCACGGCACCTGGTTTCTAATGCTTTTATCAAAAGAATGCATTTTAATATGAAAAGCCTCAACATGTAGATTTTTCTATTCAAGTCCATTACTTCCTGATACCACCTGTAAAAATCTGAATTCTCCTTCGGCTCTCACTCGCTTTCATTCCAGGGGTCCCAAGGCCCTGTGACACCCCTGTTACTCAGGGCAGGGCAAGTTAGGTGAGCCACATCCCTCCTCAGTCCTGCCTTTGCTTTAGCGAGAATCTGCTTAAAACCAAGACTTATTTTAGGGAAATAGAGAAAGACTTTCAATTCCTTGTCCAAGTCATCCATATCTAACAATGCAGCATGATGGGATAGTTTAAAGCATGAACTTGAATATGAATTTTGTAATCAAATAAAATCTGTTTAAAGCCTCTTCCTCCCACCCTAATTCTTGGGTGTTTGACTCTGCGTCTCAGTGTGCCCATCTAGAAAACAGGGTGTTAGGGAGGAATCAATGGGATGGTATGTGCTGAAGGCTTAGCCCAGGACCTGGCTGGCATTCAGCATGCAGTAAATGACAGCTGTTATTATCATGCGTTGCAGATGCATATGTACTTAACTCTGTGCTCCCAGCCGGTCTCTTAAAGACAGTGGCAAAATTATATATGCACACTCTATGTGATAATAATACCTTTCCTTAGAGACTTCTATTTCGACTCATATACTCTTATTTAGCCCCATGATGATATGTGAATTGAGAGAAACAGTCACTAAATACTGTCCCTGCCTCTTGTCACATCTCTCCCTATTAACACTCAGTCTTTTGTGCCCTAAGACTCTACTTTGCTATGTATTTGAAAATCAAACTCTGTTCTTGAGGTTTAGGCTTTGGGAATATTTTTTCTCCTATTAAATCATTACCTCAAACTTTCTTAAATGCTTTATTTTTTATTTCTTCACAAAAAAATATATTTTCATTAATGTAAGAGAGATTCAAGCAGTGTCTTGGGCGTTGAAAAATGGTGTTGTACAAGCCACTCATTGTTTTTTGAAGTTCATGCTACATTTCAATTTGGCAAAGTAGTCCATGCTACATTTCAATTTGACAAAGTAGTTCTAAGTCCTAGCAGGACTTATGATGTGAGCGAGTCTCAAAAGTGGCTAAAACATAATAATCTAATGAAAATTAAATAATGATAATAATAATAACAATTTAATGATCATATAAAATATGACTGCTGGATTATAATAGTCACTCTAATCTGGAAATATTTATAAACACATGCTTTTCTCTTCAGAAAATCTGTGATAGTTTGCAGACCTGTTGCTTAAAGGGCAAAAGGAGAATAGAAAATAAAAATAAGTGTGGAGTGTGTCCTTGGTTAGATAAAGAGAACCAACTCCCAAATTTTAACAAATAACACAACCTACTTGGCATCCAGCAAACCAAAGTAAACAGTGATTTCTGAAACAACCCCCAAATCCTTCATAATGCTTGTGCCTCTGATCCTAGCACTGGGAAAAGAAAAGACAGATCTCATCTTCTTTATCTTACTCTTGCTATAGCCAGACAGTAGGAGAGGGGAGTGTGTACACACGTGTGCATGTGATTGCAGACTCTTGCCCACGTGCAGGAAGAGAGACTTCTGGGAGACACAGCCCTGTGGCAAGGCTGGGGAGGGCAAATTATGGAGTTGTGATTTCTGCACAGTTAAAAGAATGTGGGACATTGTCACATGAATAGAGTGAGGGGTAAGAGTACAAAGGATACAAAAATACAAAATCTGGAAGGGAAAGGAAGAAAAGGCATGACCAGGTCCAGCAGGTAGCTGGTTCTCCTCACACCACCAAGCTGAGGGGCCAGTTTATTTGGTAGCGAGGCAGCAGCCCCTCAAGAATAATCACATTTACTTTTCATCTGTTGAGTGGACTCCGTCATTGCATTGGTAGCTGACGCTTGTTTTCTGGACCTCTGAGTGCCCTGGCAGGCAGCGTGAACTTCCAGGTGGAGCGCAGGATGGAAGGGGTGGGTAGGAGTGAGCCAGCTTCCAGCGCTGCCGCCCGCTGACACATGCCCACAACCAGTTCCTTCCTGGCCTCTGCCAGCCATCTCTCCAACTTCCTTTCACCTGGCTGCCAGCCAAATGAGAATAAAGAAGGAAGTTTGTTGGGTGTATTTATGTGGTTTGAAACACAAAGATAGGAGGAAATGTAAAACTGCCTCCCCAGAGCTCTTTAAAATCTATAACAAGGTTTAGGAAATAGAAAGAAAACTTAGACTCGCAATTTGCATTGGCATTCATTCTTAAACAGTGAGTTGTGGTTGTTTTTGTTTTTTTTCATTGCACCAATAAAACAAATTTTATATAGCAACCATGACACCACTTCTATTGCCACCCCCAAGAGCGAGGACCATGTGTCACATCTGTTCAGGTGTCCCAGTCTAATGATTTTTTTTTCCAGATCTCTCCTCCCCTTGCTATTAACTGTTGAAAGGAGGGGCCACTTAGTAATTCTACACCTGTGCAAATCCACGCCCATCAACTTGCTAAGCTTCCCAAACTAGTGCCGGGAAAGCTTGAGAACCTCCTGTGTGGGGCGGAGGAGGAGGTTGCGCTGGTAGCCGCCTCTGGGTTTGTTTGGCTTTTGGGATATTTGTTCGGAATCTCCAATGACTCCACTACAATGGCCGTTGATGACAGCAATTTATATTCCAGAACGAAGAACAAGTTAAATTCATCTCAAAATGATTATAAATCATCACGGCGGAGCAGCCTGCCACCTGAACTATTCCTAGGAAATGACATTAGAGGAAGACTTCAGCGGAACATTAAGAACTTGGAACCCTTTCACCTGAGGCGCCCCAAAAAGAGACCGTCCATATTTCCAGGTAGGAATTTGTTGAAATTAATGCCTTCTAGTTAAAGCGAAATGAAGCAAGGCAAAGACTAGATCTCATTTTTGTTATAATCAGATGCTACCTTAAAATTAACTTGGAGTACGTGTGAGAGCTTTAAGTAGCCACAGAAACGTGGGGATGGGAAAGTTAGAACAGTTCTTCGGTCCAAAAGTGTTCTATCCTCTTTTTATTTTCTTCTTTGGCTGCGACATCTCTAAGGACCTGTAAATAGGCAGCTATTTTATGACTCGTCGGAATCAGCAGGACCTAGGAACTGCTTTGCTTGCAATCCTGAAGAATTCCGTGTCCCATTTCATTCTCTGGCATATTTTCTTTACTCTGTGAGATTGTTAGATTGTTGGATTGTTGAGTGAAGCTGATGTTTGTGGGCACCAGAAATTAACACCATTAAATACACCAATGCATGCTTCAAATTCCTGTCTTGCATCAGAGCCTGAAACCATTTGTAGGAAAGGGCTCAATTAGACAATGTGGATGGTGAAATGTATTAGAGAACAGGAGACACATGGATTTCTATCTTGATACAGGCTCTGATGTCTACCTTAGATGCTCTCACATAAATTATTACAGATGCGTAGAGAGTGGAAGATACCTGGGACCGTGAACCCTAAATGAGCCGTCTCAGTGACTGCAGAAAAGGGATTAGTCAACTTGATTTCACTACCCTTTGCAGTAGAGTTTCCATGACAAACTGGAAGTGGCCTTTTTGTTTGATTTTTGAGCTCCCCTCCCCTTTGTTTTTGTCCTCAGTGTCCCCGTCAGGGCTCACCATGACCCCTCCACATACACAGACACTGTTGGCTCCACCTCAAGTGACATTTCAGTCCTCCAGTAAATGATGGACTAGGTGATCAGTTCCCTCCGTTCACAGCACATTCCTTTAGTTCTTGCATTGTGTTGGGGATAAGGCTTGGAGACCCTCCTCCATGTTACCCTTTTGTTCCTGTCATCCATTTCTCCTCCTGGGGGCCGTCTCACACCGCAGAGAATTATCTACCTAGAGGGCAACTCTGTCTGTCTCATCCCCTTGCTTGAGGGGCATCAGGGTCACCAATGCTGTTAGGATAAAATCCAAGCTCTTCCTGTGAAGTACAAGAGATCCAGAGCTGCCCCCTGCTCTGTCCCCAGCCCTGTCCCCAGCGCTTCTTCCCTCTTGTCCCAGTACACCCACACAGCGTCAGATCCCCACGGCCCTTCATGCTCACTTTTCTAGGATGGTGGCTGCCTACTCTGCCTGCAGTTCACTTACTTCCTACCCTGGCTTCAGGAATCAGTTCTGTGTCTCTTCTTCTGAAATGTTTCCCAGTCCCCACTTCCACGCTGGTCCAGTCTGTGTCCTTCTCACAACACCTGGACTGTTCTCTGTCCCAGCACTTATCACGTGGTCTTGTAATTATCTGTTTATCTGTCTGTATCTTCTGCTAGCCAGCTAAATCCGTCTTGTTTTTTTTTCTATATTTCTCTATAGTATTTTTTAACGTGCTTTTATTGGTGCATTGGAGTCTTACATCGCAATGAATATCGATTTGATGTTAACATACATGCACACAGCTCTTAGTGCCCCCCGCCTCCCCCCACCCGTATGAAGTACCAAGAATGATGTTGGTGTATTTTCACATGTACATATTGTTTATGATAGTAATTCCATCAATTCACTTCTTTTTTGCCCTCCCCCTTCCCTTGTACCACTTCCCTTGTTCCGCCGAGGGTTCTCCATTATCAACCAGAGTCCCTTGCGTGACCCTACTACTCTTAATCATTGTATACCTGGTACCCATCACAATGACTGACACCTAGTATGTGTTCAGTAGACATTTATCCAGTTGACCCAAATTGCACTGAGCGAATCAACACTTAGCATTCTTAGTATGCTCTGACTTCTTCCTGACTCTCTCGGTTCAAGCCACTCTCCCCTCACCTTCCAGCACACACATGTGCACACACACACACACACACACACACACACACACTCACACACACTCCTGTATGCCTTTTATTTTATTCTCCATGTGGGCTTGAAAGCCCAATTCTATTTTTCCATCTTCTGCAATGGCCCAGAATTCTTCTTTGGACCTGTGTTACGCCAACCAGCACTTTGGCCTCAATACCATATTATGTTGCTAACCTGATGTTTGTATAGAAGCTCTTTGTAAACAGAGACCGTATGCTTCCTTGAGTAGCCCGATTGTCTAGGAGAGGAGAATTATGCAAAGTGAGGGTCCCTTCAACATCTAGTGCTTTATCAACTGATGCTATGAAAGTGTACCAATCCCCCAGGGCCTGATTCTAGCTCCTGGAAAGAAATAGTGGGCATATAATAATTATGAAAGGGGAAAATCTGTGAACTACTGTGTATCACAATATGAACTCCTGGTGAGGGAAAAATGCAGACATGATTTATCTTGGTGTATCATTCATTCATTGGAAAATGTATTAGGATTCTGCTGTATGCCAGGCCTTGGGAGGAACAGAAAGTCATTCAGTTTCTGGTCTAGGCTAATGGGAAATGCCTTGATTATTGCACAACTCAGTAAATAGCTCTAGAATTAAAGAATGAATGAACCCCATGGTCATAGCAGTGAATCTTCATAAAGAAAAACAGTACATTTAAAATTATATTTACATTACAACACTTTGTCTTCCTTAGAGAAACCTCTCCAGTAGAATGCCAGCGTGGGTTATTTGGTGAGGGTCTACACAGTCTTAGGTTACAGAGACGAAGCATTCCATTTCTAGGTCTCTGCAGCAAAGTGCCTGGTTTCTCCTCACTTCTGAACGAGCTCCAGCAGCTGAGAACATAGCAGTGGAGCCAGCTCAGTTAAAGAAAGTAACGAGAAGCCAGGCACAGTAGCATGCACCTGTAATCCCAGCTATTCAGGAGGCTGAGGCAGGAGGATAGCAAGTTCGAGGCCAGACTGGGCAATTTAGTGAGACCCTGTGTCAAAATAGAATATAAAAGGCCTGGGGTTATAGCTCAATGATAGAGTGCTTGCCTCTCATGCATGAGGCCCTGAGTTCAATCCCCAGTGTCTGTCTGTCTGTCTGTCTCTCTCTCTCTTACACACACACACACACACACACACACACACACACACAGGGAATAGATGGAAGTGGTCCTAACAACTGCCAGACACATAGGCCTTTTGGATTAAAATGAGCATCTCAGCCGGCACCTGGGAGACAGCAGGGCTCAGGCGCTAAGGTGTAATGGGCTAAGGTGTAATGGGCTAAGGTGTAATGGGCTAAGGTGTAATGGGCTAAGGTGTAATGGGTGGTTCATTCAGCACTTTTAAAGCAAACAAGTTGGTGTGTTTAATCAGCTCGTTCTTAAAATATCCTACTGGTTTTACAATCATCTGTTGTGAAAAGCAAGGCTCCATATGCTCAGAGGAAACAGACAGTTCCAGGTACTTCCTTGCACTTAGTGAGAGGACAGCTTGGTGAGGATGCTCATGGCCAAGGGGAGGAGAGCGCCGTGGCCGGGACTCACTTGGCACAGGAGCTGGCACGCAGGCTGACATTCTCATTGTTTAGTCACAGTTCTGTTCCAAAGGCAAGTTGTTTTTGTTGGTGTTTCAAATCTACAATCTTAAAAAACATCATTTAAAATTGTGTTATTTTAGCAGGGTGTGGTGGCACACTCCTGTAATACCAGTAGTTATGAGGCTCAGACAGGAGGATCACAGGTTCGAGGACAGACTTGGCAGCATAGCAAGACTCTCAGCAACCTAGCAAGACCCTGTTTCGAAACAAAAGATAAAAAGGGCTGGGGGTATATAGCGCAAAGGTAGAATACCCCTGGTTCAGTCCCCAGTACCACAAATAAAGTAAAATACAGTAATGTTATTTTTATAAGTAAATAGATTTTGAGCATTTCTAAAATAAAGCTGCTTTTTCTTGCCACATATAGGTATGTGTTGGAAACACAAGGTAGTCATGACAACAGTGGCAACTAGGTGCTTCCTGGTCCCCCTTGGGGTGAATGAGCCTGGTCCAGGAGACTGTGGAGATGGGTGTCCACTGTGTGTTCCCTCCTGGAAACCCCTCTGACAGGCACAGGAAGGGCATTCAAATTCAGCATGTTCCTCAAGTACAGGCTGAGCATTCCTAATCCAAAAATCCCAAGTCCAAAATGCTCCAAAATCGGAAACATCTTGAGCTCTGACAGATGCCACAAGTGGAAAATTCCACACTTGACCTTGTGCCATGGTCACAGTCAAAAACCCAGGCACACTAAAAATAGTATGCATATTTACTTTCAGGCTATATGTATAAGGTGCACATGAAACATAAGTGAACTTCATATTTAGACTCAGGTCCCACCCCCAAGATAGCTCATTGTGTTTATGCAACTATTCCAAAATCCAAAACAATTCTGGTCCCAGGCATTTTGGATAAAGGATATTCAACCTGTACCATGTCCTCTGTTAGAATTCAGTCATTCCAGAACCCTGCAGACAGGTGTGTTTGGTGATGTTTCAACGGGGTCTGCACGGGCCTTGTAGAAGCTGGTCAGGGCTTCCAGAAACACTCGTGTGAAGAGTGCTTCATGGGACTGTGTTCAGTTGTTGCAGGTCCAGTGGTAATACTTTGTGATGATCATGGTATTCGCCACAGCACCCACCCGTGGTGTTTGGCATACGATAGGAGTGATGAAGTGGTCAGGCAAGGTGGAAGATGCTGCAATTGAAGGAAGGAACGTGTCGGGACCACTGCACCAGTCACACCTCTGCCCATCCGGTCTGGAAACTCCCTTAATCATCCGCCTCTGGGGCAGGCCATGCCCAGGGGCCAAAGCCAGAGGGGCTGTACAGGCACAAGTTTGAACCTTTCCTCTCAAAGAGGAATTTCACAAAGTCAATAGCCACTTGAGAACTGGGCTCAGGTTCCACTTCTCCATCTGACTCAACATGTAACCTGGGACAGATCCCTTCATCTCTCAAAACCTGTTTCTTCACCCATGAAATGGGAAGATAAACAGCATTTTCACAGACTGTGTTAAGTCCAGATAAGATGGTGCATGATTACAAAATATACATGACTGAGGCTGACTGCATCCTTCTTTTACTCTTTGGTGACGTTAAAGGTTTAGTTTTCATAAATGGGACTTTTTCTTGTAATGGGTGGGTGGCAGATACAGTTATAACATGGAGGGATCTTCATTGTTTGAAAGTTATCCAAAGTTGCTAATGACACCCTCTGCTAATACCAATTTTACATAACTAGACACTACCAAAAGACTCATTAATTTGAATTTTCTCACAAAAAGAATGGCATGGAAACTCTTCTATGTAATATATACTCATGTGTTTTCTCTAAATGAACCATTAAACTTAAGAGTACTGCCGGATGTGGTGACGCACACCTGTAATCCCAATACTTGGGAGGCTGAGACAGGAGGACCGCAGGTTCAAGATCAGTCTCAGCGAGTCAGCGAGACTCTCAGCAACCTAGCAAGACCCTGTTTCAAAACTAACTAACTAACTAAATAGGGCTGGGGGTTAGCTCGGAGGTAGAATGTCTCTAGATTCAATCCCCAGTACTCCCCCCTATAAAACCTGAAGAGTATTGTCATGTGAGGCTTTTGAAAATTATATATTAGTAGAACTGTCAATGTCTGTGTTTAATAAACTTGTAGCCTCTCTGTGTTTGATATGTTTGCCTAATTTTGTCTGTTTAAAGCCTTATCATAAAATATCATAAATTGTATATGTAATTATTATACATATAATTTTATGCACATACATAGTTTAAATGCAGGACTTAAAATGACTTAACCAAGTCTGATCTAAAAGTAGTTCATTCCCATTTGATGCTCTATAGCTAAAGTGTAGTTACAGATTTGAGAGTTCCCACATACTTTTCCCTTCCACTTTTAAATAATATTATATATTTGTATCCAGACTATGAAAATATTTTAACACCTGTATAATTTTATATTTACTCAACATACTTCAGTGATACCTTTTGAGCACTTTTACTTATATAAGGTAATGTACTTTTTTTTCCTGTGTTACTGGGGATTGAACCCAGGGGACGTTCTACCTCTGAGTTACACCCTCAGCCCTTTTCATTTTCTGTTTTGAAGCAGGGTCTTGCTAGGTTGCTGAGAGTCTCGCTGGTAATGTACTTTTAAAAACTGTCTAGGAGAAAAATGACCATCAAGTTATTCAGTTACCTAAGACATGACCATAACCCAACATCCTTACCTTGAGTAATTTGGGGAAAGTAGCTACCTAAAGAATCTTTACCTATAGTATTTAATTCTAGTACTGCCATTGTTTCTTTGTAATCTAGAAGAATGTGGGTTTAGAAATGTGAGTTTGTACAATGAGATGAAGTGGCCAGTCATTTTTAGGTGACATAAATGTAAAAAGTCTCATTACACGATGGTCAGAGTATTTGCAGGTGGGATTTTGGTATTTGCATCCTAAGTAGAATTAATCTTTTGTGCTGAAAGGCTGGTTGTCAGAGGTATCTCTCAACATCCTGCCAGTTCATAGCACATTTATGGTGGAAGGATAGGGTGGCGTGTGCTCTTGTTGCTAGTTTAGATTTACTAGTGGTGTTCCCTCAGCTATCTGATAAGTTGTCCCTTCCCTGTACACTTAAGAAAGACCAGAATCATCTTTGGAATAATTGATACTGGATCAAGCATTGGTTTTTATGGAGAAGAAATATACAATTTAAAGAAGTTTTCTTTTTGTATTTTAAATATTTTTATGTATCCAAAATACCTACCCAAGGGTAACTGGAAGGTGTACATGAAATGGACTACATCTGTTCAACAAAAGTCTTAGCTGTCTTGTCTTGCAAAGCCCTGTGCAGGGACTCTGTGATCCGTTCATTGCAGCACTAATGCACAGTATTCTGTTTTCCTAGAGAGCAGGATGCATTAATTGGAGTGTTCATGATTCTCTGGGGACCAGTATATAAGCCTTCTTGCTGTACCCGCTAATGGCCGTACTGACACCATGTCATCTCGTTCCAAATCCTCATTGGCACTAAATTATTTTCTACAGAAAAGTTCAGGGAACCTTAATTGTCCTAACCAGGGTTTCTTTTTTTGGCGGGGGGGGGAGGGCTTACTCAATAATTTTAGCCTCTTCTTCATCTTATGAAAACTAGCCAAGAGAAAAGGGTCATAAGTCGAATGTCCCTTCCCCAGGGCCAAGCTCAGGAAGGGTTTCCAGTCTTTTGAGAAGATTTCCGAACCTCTTCATAATTAAGGGAATATTAACTCACCAACTTAGATCATTCGTTTTCAAACAACTGCTCATCTCCGAGTTACGGGAGGGGTTTTTGCAGACTCTACAGGCACTGGCACTGGAGATTCGATTCTCTGAGTCCACACTGGGGCCAGACTGCTACCTTCATCACGAACGTTTTCGCCAGGTGCGCCTGATGTTTGTCCCATCCCCTAGTCAAGAACAGCTAACTCAAAGGAAGTGGAAAGGGCGCTCAAAGACCGAAGTTATTCCTTAACTATTCCATGTTTGTGTGTAGGAAGCAGGAGGCAGCCATGCCTGGCAGCCCTGTATCTTCCAGAGTCCCTCCCACACATATCCAGCCCCTCCACCCTCAAAGCCTAGTATGTTCTTGCGTAGAAAGAGAACCTGCTTCCTCTCCAAAAAGTGCCTTGATTTGAGCTCCATCATAGACTAAGTTCCTTTTGGTCTCCACCCAGAACTGTAGCCATTAAAACCGGAACAGTAGAGCCAAGTTCCAAACTTCCCATCTCAAAGTCATTTTACCCTGCTCACACCCTAGGTAAACCCCTAGGACTCTCTCTTTACCTCTTGACCAAATTTTAAAATTGGTAACAGCGTCTTGTAGAGGCAGCCAGCTAAGTTGAGTAAATGAAAAACTTATAAACTCTTTAAAACTGTAAGCAAACAATGCAAGCACTGTACGAAATATAGAAATGCTCAATGAAGAAAAGTATGAATACGATTGATGATACTTAGTGCTATGCAGAAACTGCAGACATAGAATAAACTATAGCTACATATTTTCTTTTGCTATTAAATCATATTCATCCAAAACAAATAGTCTGGGTGACTTCTCAAATACTGCTGAAATATAATTACTTTTAAGAGAGATGCCACAAATCACTGCAGAATTATTTAAGTAGAAGACAGCGCAGCTTTGGAAGACCTATGCACCACAGAGTCATGGCCTTGCACATTGCCTTAATTTTTGATAAATTAGAAAGAACTTTGCTGTTTCAAATATACCAAGCTCTTCAGTTCTTCTTCAACAAAAAGTAGGTGACTGAAAACTCTGTGCTTACCCATACTTAAGTTAATATTTATAGTAATGATAGGAGCTGTTTTACTGGCAATAAATCACTTCTCATTTCTACACCAAACACTCCCACATGCACAAATATAGATGGACAGGAAGAAGGAAATGGTGAAGAATGATTTGTTTCAGAGACAACCTAAAATGAAAACACAAAGTCTGCACCAACAGGGTAAATGGAAGGAAGAAAAGAGAAAACCCCCAGAACTGGGTCCAACATGCTCAGCAGAATGAACCTTAAAACCAACCAACCAAGCAAAAAGGAATAAAACTAAAATAATACAGTACACACCCACATCCACCAGCACCCCCCCCAGCAGGAAATATATGAGGTGGTTTCATTTATTTATTTAGGTACTGGGGACTGAACTCAGGGGCATGCTACCTCCAAGCTACATCCTCAGCCCTTTTTATTTTGCAACAGAGTCTCACTAAGTTGCTTAGTCGGCCTGGAACCTGCGATCCTCATGTCTCAGCCTCCCAACCAAGTACTGGGATTATAGGCACCTGCCGCCATGCCCAGCTAAGGTGGTTTTATTTTGAAAAGTTTATTGACACAGACAGGGCAAGATATCTTGCAGATATGTTAATGGGTTTGGCGCTCACCTATGGGAAATGGAGCATTTCCCTACCTGTCACCTAGATGGTTAAAAAGGGAGGAGAGTTTTACTCCCTCTCTAAAAGCTTCTTTGAAAGTGTCCAAGCATTGAAAAGAATGATGATTTAACACAAGATGAAATGAAATGAGGTAGGAAGAATGAAAGGTTTCTGTTTCATCCTCCCTCCAAAATAACAACAAAAACACAAATTACACACATAGCTCTCTGCTGTGGAGGTTTTATGGGAAAGTGGGAGTGGCATGTGGAGGAGAGAGAGAGGGGGATGGAGGGAGGGACTGAAAGCTGTAAGAGTCCCTGGCTTCTCTTCACCTCACTCTCCTGAATGGCCTTGCCGGCACAGACCAACGCTCTTCCAACTAAGCTATCTCGGCCATCTAATCCTTAGGACTCTCTGACGGTGGTGAGATCTAGCTCTCTTGCCTTGGGCAGCAGAGGTAGACATTACTAAGATACGAAATTTTGATGTTCAGACAAGAGTCCAGCTCTGCATGTTGCTTTCACTGTGTTTGAGGATACAGTGTGTGGAAGAGATGAAAAATTATTCCCAACTCCACCATTTTCTTTCAGAGCTTAGTAGAGTGGTGTATTTATGCTTTTATGTCTTTTAAATGTGGAAGTGTGGTATTAAGAAACACCATAACACAGATTAATATGTAAAAGGTGTGCCCAAAATACATATTAACCAATTTACTGGAACTCTGCCCATGCCCTGAACCACAGTGTTGATAAACCCTTAATCTCCTGTACCCTATAATCATAACCTTAACACGCCACATTGCTCCATGCTCTTCATTGCCAAGTGGGGTGACGCATCACATCTGTGTAGGTGCTGTGTAAGAGCCTGGGACTTTAAATAAAAGTAATAAAATTTGAGCCGGGCGTGGTGGCGCACGCTTGTAATCCCAGTACTTTGGGAGGCGGAGACCGGAGGATCAGGGTTCGCGGCCAGCCTCAGCTCTCTCTCTTTCTCTCTCTCTCCCTGTCTCTCTCGCTCTCTACCTAGTGAGGCCCTCTGCAACTTCGTGAGACCCGGTTTCAAAACAAAGTATAAAAAAATAGGGCTGGAGGTGTAGCGCGGAGGTAGAACACCCCTGGGTTCAATCCCCGGTACAGCAAACAAACAAAAAAAAGTAATAAAATTTGAAATACCATAAACTTTTATCTAAAGAGGCAACATTTCCCCCACCAGCTTTTAAGGACTGTGATGAGGTGGGGAGTGTACTTGTCTTAGTCTGTTTGCTGTTGCTGTAACAGAATATTGCAGACTAGGTCAACTATAAACAATAGAAGTTTATTTGATTCATGGTTTGGGAGTCTGGGAAGCCCAAGAGCGTGGTGCCGGCATCTGGGGAGGGCCTTCGTGCCGTGTTGGAACATGGCAGCAGGGCAAGTGAGCATGGAGGAGGCAGAGAGAGGAGGCCCATTGTCTCAACAACTAACCCTTTCTCAAAATCCAAGCATTAGTTCATTCATGAGAGCAGAGCCCCCAGGACTAATCACCCTGTGAGAGGATCACAGTGGCAGTGAAATTCTACCGTGAGTTTTGGAGGGATCATTCAAACCCTAGCAATACTCTGCTTTCAAATGATTATAATTTTATTATTAGGCAAATAGGGGAAATTAGACACTTTTTAAAAAGTTCCACAGATTCTTCAAACTTGGATCTTGTCAAGTCTGGACGTTGATGAACTGTTTCAGTTTTTTTTTTTTAATCATTGTCATTGTTGTTTTAATCAGTAATAGGAGCCAGGCGTGGTGGTGCACACTTGTAATCCCAGTACTTGGGAAGCCGAGACAGGAGGGTCCGGGTTTGCGGCAAACCTCGGCTACTTAGTGAGGCCCTCTGCAACTTAGTGAGACCCTGTTTCAAACTAAAGAATAAAAAATAGGGCTGGGGGTATAGCTCAGCGGTAGAATGCCCCTGGGTTCAATCTCCAGTACTACAAAAAAATAAAATCAGTAATAGGGCTTCTTGGAAAACTTATAACATTGCCTCAAAATTCCATTCTTATTTTTGCTTCTAATGATTAATCTTACAGATATGCCTTTGAGTTCTGGGTTTTTTGTTTTGTTTTTTGTTTTTGTCTGTGTGTATACTGGAGATTGAATCCAAGGTCATTCTATCTCTGAGCTATACCCCTGGCCCTTTTTTATTTTTTATTTCAAAACAGAGTCTCACTAAGTTGCTGAGGGTCTCACTAAATTGCTAAGGCTAGCTTCGAACCTGAGATCCTCCTGTCAGCCTCCCAAGTACTGGGATTACAGTCTGCACCACCAGGCTCAGCGAGTCTTGGGAATTTACTAATTATTTCCATAGCTTAAGCTGTAAGAAGTGCTTGATGGTTGGACTGTTGATGGCCCAACACAAGAAAAGAACTCCTTTGGCTGTAAGCACAGTAGAAAATCAAAGAATCAGTGAATTGTGGCCTAAAAGCAATCTTAGCATCACATTCAATGCATTCGTTTTTTTTTTTTTGGTGTTTTTGTTTTGTTTTTGCCGTACTGGGGATTGAATCCAGAAGCATTCAACCTCTGAGCTACACCCCCAGCCCTTTTTGTTCTTTATTTTGAAACAGGGTCTCACTAAGTTGCTGAGGGCCTCACTAAGTAGCTGAGGCTGGCTGCAAACTCAGATCCTCCTGTCTCAGCCTCCCAAGTACTGGGATTACGAGCATGCGCCACCACGCCCAGCTCAATGCATTCATTTTATAGATGAGGAAATGCAAAGCCTCACAGACAGCTTGCATCGAGGATCTTTTGACTCCTAGAACGTTCTGTGACATCACCCTTCATGAGATCATCACAGAAGCCTAGTTTGAGATCCTCTGGGTCCTTTTCGTGAGCTGAAAAGGGAGAACATGACACCCACGCCTTCCTTGTAGGTCCGGGGGATCAGTGATGCGGGCACCAACCCATGTTTACTAAATACCCACGCGTCGGTCGGCCTGCACTGGACACTGCGGTGGGCAGGGCTGGTGGGCAACGCAGCCTGCGAGTTTTCAAGCGTACGTGTCAGTCGCAGGCGGTGAGACCCTTAGGAGAATGAGCCTAGTGTAGTGCGTGGCATTGAGGCCTCAACTAGCCTCATTTTTCAGTCTGTCCTTAGAGAGAGAGGGGAAAAAAAAAGTCTGTTTCTAGGATGGAAATAGCCATCACGTGAGAGAGAGGAATTTTAGTTAGAGGTAACTTTAGTTCAAGAAAACATGATTCTCATGGGAGATGTGATCCACAAGATAACCTGGCCCTGTGTAAACGCTTCCTTTTAGGAGAAAGGTCCCGGGATATGTTCCTTTTGAAAGACAGGGGTCCACTCCATGTTAGTGGTCTGCACAGATGGAGGGTCGTTAATATCCTGTGTCACACTGGGGAAACTGAGGCCGATGAAAACTAATCTGTGAATTTCTGAGATAGAAGATTTGAGACAGGGTAAGAATTTGCAGCTTCTATTTATTTATTTGTTTACTTATTTACTTATTTTGTGTGTGTTGCTGAGGATTGAACCCAGGGGCATTCTACTTCTGAGCTACACCCTAGCCCTTTTTATTATTTCTTATTTAGAAATAGGGTCTCGCTAAGTTGCTAACAGTCTCACTAACCTGTGATCCTGCTGTCTCAACCTCCCAAGTACTGGGATTACAGGCATTTGCCACCATGCCTGGCTAGTGCAACTTCTTAGTTTCAAGTTCTCCTTCACCAAATATTCTCTCAAGTTTTTTTCTCCCATCCTTGTGTTCAGTATATATATCCATCCCACAGTAGCCTTATAGCCATATATTTTAAAGTATCATTTTTTCCACACAGATAATAACCAAATCCCTAATGAAAAATCAATTAATAAACCTCTTTATTAAGAATGTAATTAAGGGAGATGGAAAACTTGCTATAAGTGTTCTTTGGAGTAACTATAGGCCAGCATCTGTCTCTGAAAAGTGGACACATCCAAAACAAAAACACATCCGTTTTTGGTTTTTAGGTTGTGTGTGTGTGTGTGTGTGTGTGTGTGTGTGTGTGTGTGTGTTAGTTACTGGGGATTGAACCCAGGGACATTCTACCTCTGAGCTATACCTGTAGCCCTATTCTTTTATTTTGAAATAGGGTCTCACTAAGTTGCAGAGGGCCTCACTAAGTTGCTGAGGCTGGCTGCAAACCTGCAATCCTCCTGTCTCAGCCTCCCAAGTACTGGGATTACAAGAGTGAGTCACCACACCTGGCTTGGTGTTCAGTTTTAAAAAGATGTCTAACTGCCAAATTCTATACCACTAAAAAGAGAAATGTAAGAAAGAATCATTGCTTTTGGAAAAGGATTTTAGAAGAGCTCAAAATCAAGCAAGCCTCATAAATAAAAACAGCAAATTTCTTCTAAGAGTAGGAAGATACAGAAGGCATTATTATGTTTTCTCTTAAAATAGTAGAGGCTGGGGATGTAGCCCAGTAATAGAGCACTTGCCCTGTGTTCTGTCCCCAGCATCACCAAAATAAAATAAAAGAAAAATAAACTTGTGTAATTTCATATAACCCAAGTGTTAACTGGGAGCAGTTTGCTCTTAAAATTTGAAATTGACCAAACTTCCATTCAATACCTATAGAAAGTCTTAGACCCAGCCCTAAGATTTCTGTAACTTTTCAGGAACATGTGTCCTGTTTCTGCTAATGTTTCACTAGTTCTTTATTGTGTTGTGTTCTTTATTGTGGATTGTGTTCATTATCTTCCCTTACTGTCTCCGTTGTGTACTATGTGGATTCAGAAATGAAGTTCAACCTCTTATCTTAACTTCCACAAACAAAAACTCACCCCTGAAAGTCTCTGCATGTAACAGATTCTACTGGACATCTGGAGAGACAAGATATTCATTTAGCACAAGTAACTCCATGTAAGAGGAGCCATCCCTGCTCCTGGAAGGGCCTCTCTCTCCCACCCTCCCACTGGAGACTTCTCAACACTTGTGCTATGGTTATTCTTTGACCTCGGGCCACCATGGTGGTTCTTTATCTTGTTCTTCTCCATCTATCCTTTCAGATTCCTTTCTGCCACAGTGTCCCCAGCATTTTATTTCTTCTCCTCCACCGATTGTATATTGGATTGCAGGCAGTTCTGCTCTTTCTAGCTTCTACTTCTATGCTCTTGTTCAGACTCATCACTGCACACTAAAAACCGGTCAGTGGAAGTGCTCATCAGCCCAAGGGCCACCCAAAACTACTTCCTATAAGCCCGTGGTCATGCTAAGAGTTCAGGAGAACCATCTGCAAATCTTGTTCAAAATTCAAATCCTGATCGTTAGGTTTGGGGTTGACTTAGAAGTATGTTCTTTTGGTTGGTTTGGTTGGTTGGTTGGTTTTTTTGTAGTAGGGATTGAACCCAGGTACATTCTACCTCCGAGCTACCCCCTAGCCCTTTTTATTTTTCATTTTTAAACAGGGTCTTACTAGGTTGTTGAGAGTCTTTCCAAATTGCAAGGCTCTCCTTGGACCTGTGAACCTCCTGTCTCAGCCTCCCAAGTACTGGGATTACAGGTGTGTGCCACCATGCATGGCTAGGAGTATGTTCTCTTAATAGTCATGATTTTCTGTTAGAGGAATCTTCAGCTCACTCTTTGAGGAACTCTGTAGTATAAGAAGACTCATCCTCTACAGGAGGCAGCTGGAAGACAGAGCATTTTTTTCCTCTTTTACGTATACAGTAGAGCCCTGGAAGCACCACCCATGTGATGGGAGGTGAGCACAACCCCGTGTTCTCATTGTTCAGACTGTCTTACTTAACAAAGATCACACTCTAAGTAGAAGCTCTGTCAGTTAAAACTCTGTGAGACTCATTAGTGAGGGATAAGACTCATATTTCTCCTATCTTAAGAGGATTTCCCTTGTTAGAAGCATGGTTATATTCACTTGAACAGGCTCAGTGACCCATTAAGCTAAGGCACATAGAAGACAAAGTTTGTTCTGGAACAACCAGGGAACTTGTCTTCCAGGCTCCCAGTGGAGTATAACAGAGGACACAGTCTTAGAGGGTGAATAAAGCCATCTTGAATTAGCAGAGCTCCACACTCTTTTACATTTTTAATATCCAGAATAGTTGGTGATAAGTTCAATTAATTCTAGCAGTGTTATTCAAATGAGGGTGGCTTTTTTTTTCAAGCTGATTTACAGTGTAACCGTTTGGGTTTTTTTTTTTTGTGATGCTAGGGATCAAACCCAGGACCTCGTGCATGCCAGGCAAGTGCTCTGCCGCTTAGCCACATCCCCACCCTGGAGCTGTATTCCTTTTGAAAGATAATTTAATTACTAAAATCAGAAACTGATCGGAGAATTATCATTAAGTGTGTAAATTATTCTTGCTATGAATTAATCTCCTTGCATATTTTAAATAATTTGTTTTACAAAAAATGTGATATATACTTTTCAGGAAGATATTGATTGTATTGTGTGAACGAATATATATATATATATACATGTGTAAAATATATAAACACATTTTTTTCTTCCTAACAATCTTTTGTCATGCTGCTATAGTCTTTCTACCTTAATTCTTAGCTCTTTGATTAGAAGAGCTGAAGTTTCTGTTCCTTAATCTTTCAGATATCCAGTGATCTCTGCCTGTAGTGGGTGCTCAGGAAATGCTGATCCCTACACCCCCCAGAGCTATGTCTACTCCTCCTCTTCCAATAGCAAAGTGTGGATCCAGGCAGGTAATTTACCTGCCCTCTATGCCCTAGATCCTTTTTTCTAGAATGGGATAAAGCTGGGAATGGTGGCGCATGCCCGTAATCCCAGTACTTGTGAGGCTGAGACAGGAGAATCTCAGGTTCAAGGCCAGCCTCAGCAAGTTAGCGAGTC
Organism: Glis glis; assembly: GCA_004027185.1. Lineage (NCBI taxonomy): Eukaryota > Metazoa > Chordata > Mammalia > Rodentia > Gliridae > Glis > Glis glis. The sequence continues at coordinate 903 of PVJS01011667.1, read as the reverse complement.
CCTCAGCAACTTAGCAAGACCCTGTTTCCAAATAAAAAATAAAATAGGGCTGGGGTGGATCTTAGTGGTAGAGTGCCCCTGGATTCAATCTCCACTACCACAAAAATAAATAAATCAAATAAATAAATAAGACAAAAACAATAGTTGATCCTAGAAATCTCTACTATTCTAAGGACCCCTGGAGTTTAGAACTGTATTCTCAAAGTAGTTCTCTCATCCCCTGATAGATTTTTTTCTATTGAAAGTGATATATTCTGTAACATTCTACTTTGTTGTTGTTATTGCAGTACTTGGGATTGAACCCAGAGGCCCTCTACTGAACTATATTCCAGCCCTTTTATTTATTATTTTGAGATAGGGTCTCCCTAGATTGCTGAGGCTGGCCTTTAACTTGTGATCCTCCTGCCTCAGCCTCCCAAGTGGCTGGGATTGTGGGCCAGTGCCACCATGCCCAGCTTGTGTTTTCTTTTCGATGGTGCCTCATTCATGTTTAAGCCGCTTTGCTTTCAGAATCAAGTGCACACTATTAGACAAGGTATGAAAGGCCCACGTGCCCTCCTGGGATGGAGGCCTCTGGCCCTGGCCCTGGCCCTTCTCTGCCCAGTGCTCCAGCCACACAGAACCTCTGGGGTCTCTGCCCTGCTGTCCTTTTCTTGGCATGTATTTTCATGCAGACTTCCTCCTTGGCCCACCTTGCTTTTCTGATTCATGTTCTCTTTCAAAGCTAAGCTCAACTACCACCACATTTTTCTTCTTCTTTTTTTTTTTTTGCAGTACCGGGGATTGAACCCAGGGGCGTTCTACCTCCGCGCTACACCCCCGGCCCTATTTTTTATACTTTATTTTGAAACCGGGTCTCACAAAGTTGCGGAGGGCCTCACTAGGTAGGTAGAGAGAGAGAGA
>PVJS01011666.1:31388-45393 GCA_004027185.1 Glis glis | reverse complement strand
GCTGCAGGTGGTGGTTCCCTGGCTGGGGTTGGGTGATGTTCACCAGCTGCAGGTGGTGTTTCCCTGGCTGGGGTTGGGTGATGTTCACCGGCTGCAGGTGCTGGTTCCTGGGCTGGCATTGGGTGATGTTTACCAGCTGCAGGCAGTAGTTCCTGGGCTGGCTGTCAGTGTTTCTTTTCATGGTGGAGAAAGCATTTTCTTCTTCAAGGTCAGAATTCCATAATACCAAAAATAGTTAATTCAGCTCCATTTAGCTTTCTTCATCTCAACTTAGTGCCATATACTTACATTATATTACTTGGTAACGTAGATTCCTTCCAGAATCTTATTTCTGTTTTCAAGAATCTCTGGATAGCAATCATTTGAATTATTTGGATATGAATTCTGAATATTTGTGCTTAAAACTCATAAAAACCAAACTTCACACATATAAAACAACATAAGCAGTTGGGGTAACTTTGAAGATAATCTTTCTTTCATGAAGTTTTGCTGTTGTGTCTGTTTATGACAAGTGAGTGTTCTCTGATGTCTTAGGTGAGACTACTTCTGATGCTGCTGTTTCAGGAGGGCGAGCGTCTCTTGGTCTAGAAGATTCATTCAGTGTTTTTATAAAGATCCCCAGCTTTGAATTTGGGGTTAGCTGTACTGCTGCCTGGGGCTGGGTGACACAGCAAGCCATTGACCCTAGATACCGTTTTCTTTTCTGTAAAATTAGGATAGTCTTTCATGTGGGAATATTAGGGGTAAAACCTAGCATAATGTAGTAGTTCTAGTCCTACCTATATCTGTCTCTGAAAATAAGAGGATAAAGCTGGTTTTACTTAGAAACCGTAATAAGAATGATTGCACTGTAATTACAGTTCAGGATCCCGGGTGCTCTTTAGAAAAACAAGACACAAGAAGGCGGCTTGCTTTGTGTTCTGTTGGCTGGGGGAGCTGTGGCTCAGGTTGAGAATGCTCTCCTTAGGAATTTTCCACTGGGGAAACCTGGCTGCTAATTTTCTTTTAATATGCAGATTTGAAGTGGAGAAAAGGGACATGAAAGTGCGAGAGAAGGCTTTGCTTATTCTGATGCTTCCTGTTCGGTGTGGTTTATTGCCATCGTATCCTTCACAGTGTGGTGTAGCCCCCAGAAGTTACTTTATTTGCTGGTGTGGATAGCAGCTTTATTGAGATATAATTCACATATGAGACAATTCACCCATTTAAAGTGTACAGTTCAGTGGGGTATTTTTTTTTTTGCATATCCAGAGCTGTGCACCCATCATAACAATGTTAGAACATCTTCATCCATAAAGGAACAGTAACCCTTGGCTGTCATTCCAACACCCCCTCCCCACTGCGCGCGCGCACACACACACACACACACACACACACACACACACACACCGTTCCCCATTCCAACACCCCGTCCCCACCATGCGTGCACCGTTCCCCAACATGCTGAGCTCTGGGTCTTAATCTGTTTTGTGCTGCTATAAGAAAATACCTGAGGCTCAGAAATTTATGCCCCACAGTCTGGAGGCTGTGGGGTCAAGACTGAGGGCTGACATCTGGCATCGGAGACCTTCTGCTGTGTCCTCACGGGGCAGAGTAGTGAGGAGGTTCCCCCTCTCCCAATCCCTTTAGATAGCGACATTGATTCATTTATCATGCTCTGAACAATCTTCATTAGCCTGGACCTCCCAGCTCTGTGCATTGTGGATGAAATTTCAACCTGAATTTTTTTTTTTAAATAAAATGAACACAGGAGCATTCTACCTCTGAGCTACACCCCCAGTCCTTTTTATTTCTTATTTTGAAACAGAGTCTTGCTCTGTTGCTAAGGTTGCCCTTAAATCTGCCATCCTCCTGTCTCAGCCTCCCAAGGACTGGGGTTACAAACTATAGCACCAGGCAACCCTGTCTCTGTGGAGGTACCTGCTGTAGACCTGTCAGGTAGATGGAATCATAATGTGACTGGCTTCTCAGCGTAGTGTTTTCAAGGCCCAGCCCTCTTGTACCATATCTTAGAACCTCATTCCTTTTCATTCCCCGGTGATATTCTATTGTATTTGTATACCATGTTTTACATACCTGTTCATCAGTTGATGGACATTCGAGTTGCTTTCCCTTTACGGCTAGTATGACAAATGCTGCTGTGAACACTTGTATACATTTTTTTTATGGAAATATATTCGCATTTCTCTTGGGTGTGTGCCTAAGGGTAGAATTACTGGGTCATATGGTAACTCGGTGTTTAACCTTTTGAATGCAATGGCTGCACCATTTTATATTCCTGCCAGTAGTGTATGAGCGTTCCAGTTTCTCCACATTCTCCCCAACACTTGTTATTGTCTGTCGTTTGATTCTAGCCGCACTAGAGGGAGCTGGGTGATGCCTCATGCACATGTGAGTTTTGCTTTGCATTTCCCTAATGACTAATGATATCGAATATCTTTTCATGTGCTTAACAGCCAATTATATATCTTCTTTGGAAAAATGTCTATTCAGACCTTTGCTCATTTTTAAATTGGGTTATTAGTCTTTATTAATTAGTAAGAGTTTCTTGTAGTCTAGATATAAGGTTCCTTATGAGATATATTTAATGTACAAACATTCCCAAAGGATTTTATACCTTCATGACATGGATGTAGATATATTAGACATCCTGATTGAACACCCACTCTGGGACAAGGTCTACAGTGTCTATATATAGCTTCTTTATTTTGATCATCATAATAACCCAAAGGTATAGATGCGTAGAGAAGTGAAGGAACTAGCCAAGGCCATACTATTAGAAGCTAAGGTCCAAGTCACAGCTGGGCCTCTGTACATCTAGCTCGCACCTGCAATGAGACTCGCGTTGGCGGTGCTGCGTGCCCCTCGGCCAGAGCAGGAGCTTGGTGGGTTCCTGGCACACGGGTCACACTCATTCATGTTCATGTGGTGTCAAGTCTCCAGGGTCCAGCTTCTACCTCTCCTGTTTCTGAGCCTTTGTGTCCATTCTGAGTCTTTATCATGTATACTGCCCAGGTAGTCTACTGGGTTCTGATTCTCCTCTGGTTATTTTATATTTATAATGTAGACAGACAAGATAGATAAATATCATTCATAGAGCGGCCTTAACTTAGTAAAAGCAATGTTGGATGAGGATACTTTGGGGGAATTATAAAAGAGTAATTTGGCTTTTATGTAAGAAGAAATTTCTGAGCACCTAAAGGTATGCCTGCTGAAGAACTTTCCAGAATGGTATGTTCTGGAGTGGCAGGGGAGCACCCTGGGCTCGGGCTGTTGTAAATGCCTTTCTACGCTGGCCCTGGAGAAGGGCTTGCCCCCAGAGCTGATGGTTGGTGCGGCTGTAGAGCGGTGCGGCATCTTTGATCTGCTCTGGCCTCCTGCTCTATTTTTATTTTAAGTCTAATAAACATAGTGCAAAGCTCTTGGAAAATAACAAGGTAAAGGTATCTGTATCCTTCAAAATGTAATCTCCTTTGAAAAATGCATTTCTACTTACTCAGACTGATATGCAACTTAGGTTTCATAAATAGAAAGGACTGGTTTCAGGCGTAGACTCTGGCTTCAGTCAGCTCTGCGTTCGCGTCTCGTTCCTGTGGTGTCTGCTGGGTGCCCCGCCATGGCTGGGACCTCACCAGTGCCTGCTTTGGTGCCTCATCTGGAATATTAGGGTTGTAGGACTGTGTCTCCTTTAAACAGTGTTAAGATACTGTAATGTTTGTATGACATATGCTAAGTGCTCATTAAATGTTTGTTACTTGAGGGAGGGAGGAAGAGGAATGTGGATGGTGTTTCAATAAAATGTAACCTCATGTTTAAATTTTTCTTAGAGGAAACACAAGAATAGAAGAGGCTTGTGAAATGTATACCAGAGCGGCAAATATGTTCAAGATGGCTAAAAACTGGAGTGGTATGTACAAAGATTTTGTTTGCTTCTCAGATAAATCCCTTAAAATCATGTTGTGGGAGGGAGTGACTTGTGTCCTCTCCTTAAAGAGAGACTGCTGGCCCTGAGGCAAGTGTCGGTGCTGCAAGGACCCCGTCTAGGACAACTGAGTTTGCAAGCTGGCTGCAAGTTGAAGCACAGGGATGGGGCTGTTTTAGTTTCTGTAGACCACCTGATTCAGTAGGCCTGTGGTAACCAAAAGAGCTGAAGTACATGGAATTAGGAAGAGTGAAGGTCTTTGCTTCTTATTGACGTGTCTCGGTCAGCATTCTCACTGCTGTGATCCACAACAACCGACCACACACCCTAGAGGAAGGCAGGCTTACTTGCTCTCAGTGTTTGTAGATTTCAGGTTTCAGTCCATGTGAGGCTGGGGTCTCTGGAGGTCAGGGCCTGGCGGTGGGAAGCAGAGAGAGGGAGAGAGCGAGGCTCTGCTCTCACATCATGGAGGCCAGAAGCAAGAGAGGCAGCAAGCAAGGGGATTCAAAGACACAAGCACAGTCCCCAAGACCTCCCGACCAGGGACCCGCCTCCAGCCACACCGCACTGGCCTAGGTGACCGCCCAGTAAATCCAATGGACTTACACCCCGATGAGATTACAACCCTCATGACTTCTCTGAGTGTTAGTTAATGCATGAGCTCTTCAGGGGACGTTCTGTATCTCACCATAGCAGTGCTCAAGTAGATACAGGGCCATGAGGAGTGAAATTGTGAGAGAAAGAGACTTTCCAAGGCCGAGTTGGTGGCAGGGTACCTCTGCATGAGGTGGAGACCGCATTGGACATGAGCGGTCGGTGACTGTGGCGCTGGCTTCGGGGGCTGCGGGGTGGACAGCGGCGCCCCTGCCTCCTGTAAGCTGTTTGCTTCCCCAGTTGCCTTAGGCATATGCTTTAAAATCATTTCAGAGGAGAAAACGCTTTTGAGGTATTGAATCAGAAAGGTCCCTTTTGGCATAAAGTTCTTTTATAAGTTTAGTTTTATGCCAGGCTTTAGTTAAAAGTAGATACTCTGTTTTCAAAATGCATTCATGGCTGAATTGCGTTGCATCAAAAAAAAAAAAAATGGAGAAGAGTATCGTCCCAGTGTTTCATCTTCTGTTCCAGTCCTGCGATCCTAGGTAAAGTGATCTTATCTACGCAGACGACGCACTCATTTCATCGTGTGATTCTATGGGCCACCCTCAAAAGTCCAACTGAGGAAGGCCGCTTGTCATTTACGTGACTGAGGAGGCTTTACGTACCCCTCCCCCAGCCTGACTTCTCCATTCTTCTGAACTGTCTCAGTCTGTTTTTATGTGTGTGTGGAGGTTACTGGGGATGGAACCTGGGGACATTCTGTCTCTCAGCTCCACCCCCAGCCCTATTTTATTTTTTATTTTGAAACAGGGTCTCACTAAATTGCTAAGGCTGGCCTCAAACCTGCGATCCTCTTGTCTCTTCCTCCATACTGGGATTACAAGCGTGCACCACCACACCTGGCTCTGTCTGTCTTGACATCAGTCGGGTCATATCATTACAAATAAGGGCTGCCATCCTCACAGTGGCCTACAAGGGCTGTTTCCTTCCTGTCTCTGACCTCGCCTTCTGCTCGCTCCCAGCTCCCACCTTGAGCCCTTTGCGTTGCCGTCCCCTCTGTCTGCACACCGCCCCCCTAAGTAGAATGCTACCAGTTCCCTGCTTCCTGCAGGTCTTCTTCAGAAGTCATTGTGCAAGCTCTTCCCAGGCCTCCCCTTTTATAAATAGCAGTCTCCTCCTTGGAAACTCCCTTTCCTTTAGTTTTTATCATTTATATTTATGTGTTTTATAATTATTTTTATTTTTTATGTTTTTATATTTATGTGCTTCCCAGTACATGGGAGGCTGAGACAGGAGGATGGCAGGTTCAAGGCCAGCCTCAGCAACTTAACAAGACCCTCTGCAACTTAGTGAGACCCTGTTTCAAAATAAAAAACAAAAAGGGCTGGGGGTGTAGCTCAGAGATATAATGCCTCTGGGTTCAATCCCCAGTATCAAAAATAAATCAATAAATGAGTAGGAAAAAGAAAAAATGAAATGCTAGTAGGAGGGGGATGTAGGTTATAAAGAAATGATGACATTTAAATATGCCAAAGGATAGGTGTGATCTAAGGAAAGTGGCCAGCGTGGTCGGAGCCTGAGGCAGGCAGGCCCTCTGCGCGCCTCACTCGGGGGTGGCGTTCTGACGACATTCTCTTGACGCAGAGCCCGTCGAAGCTGGTGCCTCGCTGGCATAGTCCTGACCTGCTGCCTTAAGTACCCCAGGTGCCTGTTGTCCGAGCGGTTCTGTGGGGAGAGGTGTTCCTCCATGTTTAACCGGGGCTGCTTCTTCTCCAGCCGCAGGAAATGCGTTTTGTCAGGCCGCCAAGCTCCACATGCAGCTTCAGAGCAAGCACGACTCTGCGACCAGCTTTGTGGACGCCGGCAACGCGTACAAGAAGGCCGACCCGCAAGGTGAGGTGGCGCCCCGCCCGTGCCCAGCACCACCCACTCTGCGTGCTGGCCCTGAAAGGAACTCTTGGGTTTTGGAATACTAGAGGATTGTGGTAGCTAGCTTTAGGAGTTTTTATTCTTTAATCATTTGGGGGCTTTTATGAGGAGAAAATATTTTTAATTTATCCTGGAGGTTTAGGTGTTGACCATTGTCTTGAACTCCATTAACACAAATGGAGAATTGTTTGCAATTTACCTTTAATTATATCTAAGACTTTTTATGTCTCGATTTTACAAAATATGTTTTTGATCATACAAGGATCTTCTAATGTTCCCTTTTTCCTAATACCCAGTGAGTTTAAAGATATACTTGGTGGGAAATCATAGTATCCAATAGTTAAAAGCATCTTAGTCATATAGTATTCATTTGTCTTTTTTAAAAGTGTTTTTTTCAAAGTATTTATGTTGAGGAAAGAATGAAATTACATATTTAAAGGGGTAAAATTTTGTCAATGTTATTTCTTTTTGGTGAGAAGAGTACACTTAGCAGTTGTAAGTATTAGTACCTTCCCTCCCACACATATACCTGGACAGCTTCGTGCCTCCTCTTTTTTTCTTTTAGCAGTCCATTTTGCTTAACACACAAATGCTAACTTTTACAAATATGTCATAACGAAGTACGGTATCTCCAGGGGCTTTTATACAAAGAGTAACACAGTTATTTCCGAGCAAAAGTCTGGGCAGAGTGCAGGAGGGGCAGCATGGTAGACTGAACATGGCGCAGGCATGAGGATTCCTGGGTGAAGCATCTCCAGTGGCCCAGGCAGTGTCCATGTGGTGATTAAAGAACCACACGAGACAACGCGCACGACCTCAGTTTCAGAGCAAAGGCTGTGCGCACAGACACGTGCCACTGGAAGGATAAGTCGTCATAATGCCCACTCCGGGTGTGAGTGGGATTAAAGATAAGCGGCTTCTCTACATAGTGCTCAGAGCGTAACAGCGAGGCCACTTGTTGAATATGGGTTAGGGGAAATTGCTTTTAACTTTTGTTGTTCTGTTTGCTTTCTACTTCTTCAGCGAGGCTTTCCACATGCTGCCTCTTCCAAGCTAAAAACTGTGAGCTTGGAGTGGCCAGCCACCTGCCAGTAGTAGACATAGCACCATTTTGTGATGGGGGAATTTCTTGGCTCACTGTTTAGAAAATGGATATAATTTATTAGCATTATCACTTACGGATTTTTCCTTCTTTTTGTGAATATCTCAGTACACCAAAAGTTAACCTCTTTGAGGCATTGTGCACAATGTTTAACCTGGCTTAAGAAATTGTCTGAACATGCATTCCAAAGGGCTTTGATTTGGGGCCATGAAGAGTAGAATCTATTGAAGTGATCGTTCTTGTGAAATGATACCATCTTATCAAATTAACATATACCCACATGAAATTGATGAAGAATGCATTTGCATTTATGTGTTAGCAGGTAGAACTGTCAGTGCTGGGATGGTCCCCATGGTCCTGTCTTATTTATAGTACAGTCTGTCCCCTGGCTGGAACCCTCCCTCAGAGGTTGAGAGTAGCTGAGCCAGTATTGCTGGAGCCATACTGCCTTAACTGTCCTGTGGCTGCGGGGACACAGCCGAGCTGCTGAGTCTGGACTTGTGCATGATCTGGTGTTTGCTTCTAACTGCCCTGCCCACCGTCTGTCCCAAAGTGTGCCTCATTAACGTTCTAATAACAGCCGCAAAGAGCCTGGACCCTCTTTGACTGAATGGATTTTTCATTGTTTTTCTTAACTGCCTGCGCTTCTTCAGAGGCTATCAACTGCTTAAATGCAGCCATCGACATTTACACAGACATGGTAAGACACTGCATTGCTTGAGCGGCTGTGGGGGGCGTCCTGGAGACGACTTGCAGTTGGATTCCTTTTATTTTCTGTTCCCAACCCAATTGGCGTTCAAGTAGGCAAACCAGGTGTGTGACTCTGATTCCCCCTCCCCCAGGGAAGGTTTTCCATCGCAGCCAAGCACCACATCACCATTGCTGAGATCTATGAGACGGAGCTGGTAGACATCGAGAAGGTGAGTGCGGGTGCAGCGCCCTGCAGCCTCCGCGCGGGGCAGGTGCCCCCAGGAGCCTGTCTCCCAAGCTCAGCTCCCTGCAGCCTCTGCGTGGGGCAGGCTCCCCAAGAGCCTCTCTCCCGGGCACTCAGCTCCCTGCAGCCTCTGCACGGGGCAGGTGCTCCCAGGAGCCTGTCTGCCGGGCTCAGCTCCCTGCAGCCTCCATGCGGGGCAGGCGCCCCCAGGAGCCTCTCTCCTGGGCACAGCTCCCTGCAGCCTTGGCACGGGGCAGACACCCTCCAGGAGCCTCTCTCCCGGGCGCAGCTCCCTGCAGCCTCTGCGCAGGCCAGGCACCCCCAGGAACCTCTCTCCCAGGCACTCGAGTGGTGCACAGTGACCGTGACCTCAGATGGCTTCGCAGGGACCTCCTGGGTGTGGCTGGCTGAGCAGAGGGGCTGCTTTCCTGGAGTGAACGTCTAAGACAGGAAAGCTGGTTAGGATTACTGAAGTCACCTGTCATTTGTGGTCCCTAATTCATGTCAGAGCATTAGTATGATCAAGCGAAGCCTCTGCTGTCCAGCTGAAGTTCCCGAGGCCCTGGGAAGGGAGCTGCAGAGGTGGATGCGCCTCACTACTTACTGTCGTCTGCGTGCAGGGACTTGCAGCTCTGTCTGCAGCCCAGACCGTGCTTTGAACTCCATTCCTACACGCACCTGCTGGCGGGCCTTTCCGCTGGAGTCCAGCCGTCGTCTCAAAGCCAGCAGGTGCCACCCCTCCCACCACGTCCCCTCCAACAGCAGGCTTCCGCATCTTCCCTCTTACTGCACCAACAACCTGTGGCAGGTTCCACGGGCCCTGTCCTCGCTTCTCCCGAGTCTCAGCACTTGTCACTACGTCGCTGCCCCAGCTTTACTTGGTGGCTGCAGGAGCCTCCTAACCGGTGTCCCAGAGCCCCCTGACAGAGTGGAGCGATCCAGAAGCGAGTCGGCCTCTGTGTGTCTTCACACGCCTCTATGTCCCCACTGCGTTCTCTCTTGCCCCTCCGGGTCCTCTGCTTTCTCCTGCTCTCCTCCCCTGGCATGCCCTGCTGCAGCACCAGGACCTTCGTGCTGGCCATGCCCCTGCCTGCACCGCTCCTCCGCGGATGTCCTGTGGCTGGCTCCTCATCCTTCAAGTCCCCGTGGCTCACTTCCCAAGCCTTTCAGGTTTTGTGCATTTATCGCCTTTCCCGTGAGGCCCTTCATGGCCTCCTAGTTAAAATTACGAATTGCCCCTGGGGCACACCTGCCCAGCCCGCCCCGCGCTCGCTCAGCCTCCCTCTGCCTCACAGCACGTGTCGCCCACATCCTGCACTGAGGCTTGCTCCTTGTCCTTGTGTGTCTTTCCCTCACTAGACTGAGTGCCCGGGCCAGCAGAGAGCTGTGCCCTCTTCTCTGATGGGTTCTGGGCATTGTAGGCTTCAAATAAATACTTCAAATAAGCAAACCACACCCCTCTGACATAGTGAGTGGACACTCGCCCTTCAGGCTTCTTGCTGACCACCCGCTTTGGATTATTCGGTGCAAAATCGGCTCTATGATGTTCATTCTGTGGCGCCCGCCCCACAACTGCTGCGCTTTTCTAAAGGACGCTCTGGTCTTGATCACGTCGGGCCACCTGTGCGTTGGCGTGTGCACATGAGCCTTATCTCTGAAAGGTTACCTGTGGGTCCTGAGGTGCCTCGGTCTTCCCAGCTGAGGGCTTGATGGCGGGACAGGAAGCAGGCAGCTGGAGTGGCCGGCCTTTGGTTGGCGTGTCTGGGGTGGGCACGGCGTCTTTACTGAGGCCGAGCGAGGCTTGCAGGGTACAAGCGTCCTGGCCCCTGGCAGTCAGAAGAGCCCTTGGGGGCAGGAGACTGGGCCCTCGTGCTATGTCTGCTACCAGGGCATGGTCCCGGGCGGCCACCTCGCCGCGTGCGTCTCCATGACACCGGGAGTGGCTAAGACGATCTGTAGAGCACTCTTCTCCGTCCTGAAGAACCTGATGATTTGTCCTGGCAGCTTCTGAAACCCCCACCACCTCCTGTGACCCTACCATCCCGAGAACTGGCCAGCGGGTGGCGCCTGCTTTCACTCATGGCCTGTGTTCTGTTAAAAACGATTTTAGAATCACACACACACACACACACACACACACACACACACACCGTTAGCTGGTTATGTTTCCTGATGTTTGGGTTCCTGCGGTGTTCAGAAGCGTCATTGCTTTCTCATGGTCAGTGGTGTGTGATGTTCAGGTTTGAAAAATCTGTTACCCAAGGTACCTTATATCTGGCTTGTTACGAATGAATTCATCCCCTTCTAATCCTCGTAGTGTCTGTTCTCTGACTTGTTGGACAGCGAAGTGTGATGTTCAGTACAGCATAGGACTGGGGCAGACAGCGGGCTTGCATTAGGTCCTGTCTGAGGGTGTTGGTTCTGAAAGAACCGATTCCAGTTATAAAGCTCCTAAGGCTGCCCACCTACACAGTGGGCTCTGAGCTTGAAGCTGCCGAGTGCAGCTCATTTCCAGCCTGGTGAGTGTCACTGCGTGTTAAGATTCCACACTAAATGGGAACACCAAACATAACCTCCTTTTCTCTGAAGCTTCTCTGTTGAAGCAATGGATATGCTTTCCTTTCAAGTTCGATTTCTGTCAGAACTTGGGAAAACCATGCATCTGATTATTGTTCTAATTACTATTTTTTTTTTTTTAAAGAGCTAGATATGGTGATGCACACCTTGTAATCTCAGTACCTGGGAGGCTGAGACAGGAGGATCAAAGGTCAAAGCCAGCCTCAGAAATTTAGTGAGGCCCTCAGCAACTTAGCAATACCCTGTTTCAAAATAAAAAAATAAAATAGGGCTGGGGATGTAGCTCGGAGGTTGATTGACCCCCTGGGATCAATCCCCGATAGTACAAAAAGAAAAAAAAAAGGTTATCTTTTACGATGACATATGTAGCTGTGGTTTATAGTCCTAACACTCTGCTGGGTCAGTACTATATAGTAAAGTTAAGTGAAATCATATTGTGTACATCTGGACATTTCCCTCCAGAACAGCAGTACCATCTGGTTCAGCTCAATCCTATTCATTGATTTCTGGTAATAACTAAGAAGATACTAAGTAGTTCTCCCTGGGCCCCAACAAGAGCTTACAGCTTTTTTACAGAAGGATTTGGTCATGTTTTTCATGCCTTACCCATTTATTACAATTTGAAATGGTGCTAAATACTTCAGAGAATGGGGATAGTTTCAGAAAGGATTTTTGGGATGTTGAGGATCAAACCCAGGGCCTCACACATGCTAAGCATGCATTTTACTGCCGACCTACACACCCCCAGCCACTAGAACAGTTTTTTGTTTTGTTTCATTTTTGATTCATCATAAATTCACTGAAAACCTTCGTTCCTGGTACTCCAAATTGGTCAGAATATTGGCAGTAGTTTAGGAGGGGCCTTCGTCCATGACGCGGTTTGCATTCAGTCACCAGCATCTGTTTGCGTGTGGCGCCTGCCGCCGCTGGGCATCATGCGAGGCTGAGGCCGCAGTGGGAGCTCCTCCCCGGTGCCGCCCCCCGGCGCTTGCTGGGCAGAGAATGGGGTGACTTGCAGAGGATCCTGGTGTACTTGTTCTTTGACAGCTTTTTTTTTTTTTTTTTGCGGTAACGGTGATTGAACCCAGGGGTGTTCTACCTCCGCGCTACACCCCTGGCCCTATTTTTGTTACTTTATTTTGAAACCAGGTTTCACGAAGTTGCAGAGGGCCTCACTAAGTAGAGAGAGAGAGAGAGAGAGAGAGAGAGAGAGACAGGGAGAGAGAGAGAGAGAGAGAGAGAGAGAGAGAGAGACAGGGAGAGACAGGGAGACAGGGAGAGAGAGAGAGAGAGCTGAGGCTGGCCGCGAACCCAGATCCTCCGGTCTCTGCCTCCCAAAGTACTGGGATTACAAGCGTGTGCCACCACACCCGGCTTTGACAGCTATTTTTAATTTTAATGTTTATGAAGAACTTTCCATCTTAGTACTCTACCCATTGTTACATTCAATCGTAGTCCTGTAGCCCAGTATATTTAGCCACTTAAGTTGTATCCGCTTTTTCTCCTGTTATAACACCGAGAAACTATCTGGAGAGCATATTCGTTAGGGCAGGCTAATGGCTGAACAGTAAAAACATAATCAGACATATAGAGGTGTCTGTTTACGAGACTGTTCCGGTAACCGCTGTGCAGTCCAGAGACTCGGGCAGTGCTGGCCCGTCCTCCGTCCTCCAGGGGCGTGAGGTGGCTCTGCAGGAGGGCGGAGGCCTATGGACTTTGGGCTGGCTCTGTTTGTTTCCAGGCAGCTCCCGGCCTGCTTTGTTTTGTTGGTTGTTTCTGGTCTCATGCCTGGTCTTCACCCATCAGGAGCGGCCTTGAAGCCACTGGGGTCAGAACGGCCGGGCGGCCTTCCGGGCGGCCTTCCACAGAGGCCCGGCCCCTTCAGTCCTGTTTCACTGGCTGCGAGCTCCCTGTTTGGGGCTTATTGGAATGTCTTTGTCATTTAAGGCAGGGGTCTGCAAACCCACCACTTGTTTCCGTATGCCTGCAAGCTATGTTTATTAATCATTGGAAGAAAAGTATTTGTTACACATAAGAATAATTTGAAATTGAAATTTCACTGTCTGTGACTGAAGTGTCCTTAGAACGTGCCACGCTTTCTCGTTATGTGCTGTCCGACCTGGAGGTCCTGTCACCACGGGAGAGCTGAGCAGTTGCACTAAGGATCGCATGGCTCCCACACCCACGCTGCTTGTTACCTGACCCGGGCCCTGGCGTAAGCCCTGTGGGGACTCACCTCTCACCGTCACCGGTGAAGGAGCCGTGGTCTTCCCGTCTTACGAGGCCCTTCTCTCTGGACATGGCCGTCTCATTCCTCCAGAGCTCATCCCTCGTGAATCCTTGCGGAAGGCAGCCATGGAGCTCTCACGGGACCTCCCAGCGACGTTGCACAGTGCCCGGCTGGGGACACCCTGGGCCGCCTTGTGCTTGTCCTGCTGTTTGATTTCTCGAGGTCTTCTGCCACAGCATGACGAGGGCTTCTCGCTTCCTGCCTCAGCCTGTTTCCTCTCCACGCCATTGTGAATTTGGGTGTCGCACATCATAGGTTGAAGCACACTGTTATTCCAGATGCCACTGTGGTATTAGAGAAAGCCAGTCTGCTGCTGTAGTAGTTGTAGAATTAGGGTGGAACAGGGCAGTCCAGTGTAGCTGCAGTGGTGTGGTAGTGGCAGATACACGAGGGGTGGGGTACTGAGGAAGCCGGCCAACTGAGTTCTGCCATCTTCAGCCTCGACTTCCAGTCTCACTGCAGACCCAGCCATTGCTGTACTAGCGTATGGGGAGTGGAAAAGTCCCGGAGAAGAATACAAAGTAAGGTGGATGGCCCAGGCTCGGAAGCGGCCCCCAGCACGTGTGTTGCATTCTACTGGGGAGAACTAGTCATGTGACCACCCTTGATGCAAGGGAGACTGGGAGACTGATGCAGCGGGGGGGGGGGGGGGCC